>JAJOZX010009629.1:40000-145000 GCA_023014485.1 Bathynomus jamesi | reverse complement strand
TCTTCACGCAAATGAAATACATTTTTTTGACTTGAAGTTAATGAATTTATAGACTCAGTTTAAATGAAAAACCTTCAATTTAAGTAACATTTTGCAGTGTAAGTATATATAAATATAGGTTTAAGTGATCTAAGAAAGCTATATATGTTTCAATTACAGTTGAGCTGATAGTGGAACTAAGCAATAAAATGCAGCATTATGGCCATTTCAGAGCTATGCTATCTTCCTTAAGCACCTGATATTCGATTGTTAAGGAGAACACAGCGGAGTGAAATTCTGTAAGAAGTAAATAACAGCAGAACAAGAGAACGGCACCATTGGAAGGCGTGTATATGGGCGCACGCAGATTTTATGTGCCACCTTATTAAGCTCAATTCTTCTCGATAAACCGTGGAAGGACTCGCGATAACAATCCATACACAGTTCATTCTCTCGTAGTTGGTTATCAAGCGCGGAAAGGCGAAACAGGTTTGGAGAGGAATGTGTGTGTGTGTGTGTGTGTTGTGTGTGTGTATGTGTGGTTCAATATAAGAGAAACTTGATCCGCGGAGCGGGACTCACCTTTTTGTTCCTAGGTGCCTGACACGACAGGAATTCTCGACGTCTGTGACAAGTATGACGTTACATTCAATTCCGAGCTGGATTCGACGAATTCCGGTCGAGGGACTGATCAACAAATGGAAGGAAAGAACAAAATTTCCTTTAGAAACGGCAAAAGATTTAGCTATTTTTTTTTAATAATGAATGAAATGAAATGTAATTGGATGAAAGCTTTTCAAAATGAAAGGGCAAACGGTCTCTAAGCTTAATTTTTAAATTACAGGACAGAAATGGATTTTAAATGATGTGTTCAAGAATCAGGAATATATTTTCGAGTCTCGTATGAAAATATTATTATTAAATATATCTCTATAAAATTATAATGAGTGTATATATATATATATATAGTCATGCGGGTTGCTTCTACAAAGCTTCAATTTAATATTTAGGAGAAATCCAATGACAAGGAGGATGTATGTAAATGCCATGAAAAGTCTTCTTTAATGCGCAACGTTTCGAGCAATACGCTCATCATCAGGCTAGATAATAACATATGAAATTAGAATCAATAAATAAATGTGAACAAGACAAAATAATTTCTATAAAACCTTCATTAAAAGCAAATTTTAAAAAGACTAAAAGAAGAGGGTTAAATTCAAAGTTATAAAAATTTACATATAAAATTACAAGAAATTTAAAAAGCTATTTTTAAATTACATATAGTAAATTTGAAATTAGTACACTGGAATAATTAACACTAATACAATGGAATAATTAACACTACGAAACTTTCAATGCTGGTTCCGAGGCACGAGTAATTTAAAACAAAACAAAACAGGAAACAAACTATGGGTTGGGCGGTTGGAGAGTTATAAGTTGGGGAGGGGGGAGGGGGGACTATAAAAAATTTAGAGGGACAGCTGAGGAATCCACGTTTAGAGAAGGGGTCAATGTTTTAATATAAAGAGATTCCAAAATTCTAAGTGAGTTAGGACAAGAATTACAACCGAGAATTTTAAAATTATCTAAAGTGACATCAGTTTTGCATTTAATAATGTTTCCCGAATACTAGAGGCTTCTTTTTATTTAAAATTTTACCTGTTCGGCAACTTATTTGAATTTAACCCTCTTCTTTTAGTCTTTTTAAAATTTGCTTTTAATGAATAGGTTTTATAGAAATTATTTTGTCTTGTTCACATTTATTTATTGATTCTAATTTCATATTGTTATTATCTAGCCTGATGATGAGCGTATTGCTCGAAACGTTACGCATTAAAGAAGACTTTTCATGGCATTTACATTCCTCCTTGTCATTGGATTTCTCCTAAATATATATATATATATATATATATATATATATATATATATATATATATATATATATTAGGTGTTTCATAAATTAAAAGTTTGGAAAAATTTTAATCCACATGGATCCCTTGTTCCATTTGCTGAGGAGACTGATAAACCGAAGTATTAATTCAATAGTTTAAAGTTTACGGGTCCCCAGTTTGTTGCTCTGACAGATCATAAACGGAAAAAATTAAACAAAAATCTGTCAATGAATTTTTATTCAACAAACGACATAGCTGAATCGCGGTACGAAATATTCAGCCGATCGTAGGTAGTCGTCACATCCTGTGAGATCAGATTCCTGCGTCGCTTCTTGGTATTTCCCTTGGAGGAGGATGGAAAAACTTCCACGGTTGGGTCAACGACATCTGAGTCAGTCTCTGACGAAGTTGAAATCACTAAAGCCCCCGTATCTTCTGCAGCTCCTTGTTCCTTCCTGGCCTTCTCCTGTTGTTCCTTAATCTTGTCCAGCCTCTTCCTTTTCCTAATCTCCTTATAGTGAAGCTTCATGTCAACAGGGCCCATGCTGCAGGAATTTGGATCTTCACGCTGCATGTCGAGAAAGTGGATGTCCTCCTGATTCTTCATCATTTCCTTAGCTTGTGAATGAGCAATGTCCATGATCTCCTTCGCTATTGCCTCCTTGAACATCGCCTCCTTCACTCGGAAGGACTCTGCTTTATGTGACTTGTGCTTCACAAGCTGGTCGTATTCCTGAGAAGGGATTCCATCTTCTCAAGGCCGAATCTCGACGCATCATGGGGATTCTCGCTCTCTCCCAAAATATGAGACAGGCATCCAGGCACAGGTTCAGGCATTTAGTACGTCCAAATTTTTGCTCCTTTTGGTGGTAAAAGTACTTTTTGAGTACTTGCAACTGAGTTGGAAGGCCACTTGATGTGATGTTCGCATCCGTCTGGCCAATAAGAAACACTCTGCTGTTTTCGCTCTGGTAGACACCTGGAAAAGAAAACAAACTAAATAATTCCACAGAAATAATTTCACATCGTAATTAATTTCATTAAAAATAAAGAAAAGCAGTAACTGGACTCGAACCAGTGTCATAGCCGTTTGGCGGCATCGCTCAAGTCGGCGTACACAGCACGCTATCCACTACACCATCTAGGGAGTGGATAGCGTGCTGTGTACGCCGACTTGAGCGATGCCGCCAAACGGCTATGACACTGGTTCGAGTCCCAGTTACTGCTTTTCTTTATTTATAAAACTGATACGTGTACACTATGTTCTCTTGACAATTCATTAAATAAATTTCAATACCGCAGTAAAATTACATTAATTAGTATCATAAATAATTACCAGCTTAGTTGTCCAATATGCAACAGACTAATTAATTTCATGTAATTTTAATAATAAATATCACTACCACAGTAAAATGACAGAAATTAAATAATAATAAATTTCAATACCACAGTAAAATGAGATAATTAGTAGCATATATAATTACCTCCATAGTTGTCCAATAGGCTATACAACACGAACCGCTCAAGTGACGAAGAAAACCGTCTTCACTGCAGGCAGGCGAGAAATGAACTGACAAAAAGTCGTCAAAGTTGGGGACCTCTAAATGCAGCGCGATCTGGTTCAAACTTGCACAAACGTGTTTTCTTGTTCTTTAGAATACGGAGAAACGTGTGGATTAAAACTCCAAGCTCATTTTTATTTTACCCTATAGGTATGAAACACCCTAATATATATATATATAAAATCACTTCGATATTCAGAGGTCGATCGTGATACAACGGTGAACGCAATTTCGTGAAATTTGATGTGTAAACCAGTTTCCACATTTTTCACATTTTAAATGAACGTTGGTCACTGTACTGTCCATTGGTGAATATCCATTATCAATGCTCTCCAGATATCATAACACATTCTATACAGATGTCCGAGGTATATAAGGGGCTATTGAGCGGATTTTCTGCCCTATACTTTCCTTCAATTCGTGGCAGGAGGTAGGGCTATTGTGGTAAATGTGGTACAACCTTAATAAATAGGATAACGTACGTCTTTCGCATGGTTAAACTGATCTACTCACCAAATTTCACAACAGTGTAACCATTAATTTTATCAGAGCAGCAATCTGAATACTGAAGTGATTTTGGAAGCACCATATATATACAGTATATAACCTTTGGTTAGATTCCGCCCGAATTGTTCATTTTCACGAAGGTCAAGCTTTTCACTCCACCTACAGTTTAACGTGGAATCCGAACCACGCCCCAGCAGCAGCCCAGCGTCTTAACCACTAGGCCACCCAGGATACCCATTTATCTACCAACCACTTTCTTTATTGTGTGGAAGGATGAACAGCTGGGTTTTGCTGCGTGCCGGCTGCTGTCACCGGGTCTGGATCCCAAGGCTGATGGATTCGTAGTCAGCGACGCTAACCAATACACCACCGAGGCGCCATATATATACTGTATATATATATACAGTCGATGAGCGGTATAAGCACGTTCGATATAAGCACATAATCTATATAAGCACTTATTCGTGCGGTCCCAAAAATTTCCATATATAATTTAATAGGAATAATCTTTATAAGCACGAACTCGCTATAAGCACGGACGTGGAAGATGCTGATTGGTGGAAAACACATACACGTGGAAGATGCTGATTTGTGGAAACTACCTATATATAGGCGACACCATGACATGCGTATTATTCCGTTAATTAAGCTGGTTGTGCTCACAGTTCATTATGGCTTCAAAACGTAAAAGTTTTACATTAGAATTCAAACTAAAGGTTATTCAGGCGGTTCATAACGGTGAAAAGAAAGCTGATGTTGCACGTAAATTCAACAGTGATCATGCGATTGTTAGCCGATGGTTGCGAAACGAAGTGGAGTTAAACAAACTCAGGTTGGAAAATGGAAATCTTTCACGAAAGAGAAAGCGGGAAGGAGTGTTACCAGATCTGGAGCAGCGACTGTACGAATGGTTTGTTGTCACGAGGGAGAAAAAGGCAGAGCTCTCTGGACCTCTTTTAATAGAGAAAGCTAAGGCTTTAGTTCAAGAAATCTATGATGGTTCCGAAGATCTTCCTTCAAACACCTTTACTTCCGGTTGGCTACAAAAGTTCCCAAAGAGATTCAATATTGTTTACAAACGAGAACATGGCGAAAAGGCGGATGCTAATTTATCTGGGTCCAACGAATGGAAGAAGACTGTTTGGCCAGAGCTTCTGCGACGTTATCCAGAGGAGGCAATTTTCAATGCTGACGAGACAGGACTGTATTTTAGGGCCACTCCGGACGGTACACTGGCCAGAAAGGATGAAGTAGTCACTGGAGGAAAAAAGAAGGAAAGACTAATTGTTTTGTTGGCGTCGACCATGACTGGCACTGAAAAACTAGCTCTGCTAGTGATCGGCAAGAGCCGAAATCCAAGGTGTATGAAGAACAAGAAAGACAAACTTCCAGTACAATATGAATCGAATTCTGCAGCCTGGATGACTCGAGCTATATTCACAGAATGGTTAATAAAGTTGGACGAGAAAATGCGACGCAAGAAAAGGAAAATTCTCCTGCTGCTAGATCAATGCCCTGCGCATCCTAAGGAATTCACAACAACAAATGTAGAGGTTGTCTACTTGCCATCGAATACAACGTCACTTCTACAGCCAATGGATGGTGGGATTATTCGCTGCCTTAAAGCACACTATCGAAAACAATTAATGAAAGAGTTGGTTGCACGCTTAGATAGTGGCCAGGACGAATTTCTTCAGAGTGCTGCTAAATCTGCAACTGTTTTGGATGCCATTCTCATGCTAAAATCAGCGTGGATTAATGTGACCTCGACCACTATCCAAAATCGCTTCAGAAAATGTTTGCCATTGAATCAGGGAGAAACAATTCAATGCAACGAAGATTCTGAATTAGAACCTTTAAACAGCGAAGAATGCTCAAACTTGGATGAAGAGTTTATCGAATGCGATCGTCAACTTCAATGTTTTGAAGAACTGAATGAAGTAAGAAATGATGAGACTGAAGTGTCGGAAGATGTTGAAATTGATGAGATATCCACTACTCCACTGCAAGCACTTGCTATGCTTGACGACGTAAAAAGAGTTCTTGAAAAACATGGTATGCCAACTCAGGAGTTAAAGAGCATCCAACAAGCAATTCAAATTTACATAATACAAAACAAGAGCACGCGACAATCATCAGTATTAGATTATTTTCCGAAATAAATGTATGTACTGTGAAATTTTAATGTACTGTACATACATATCATTGTTTTTTATTTGTCTAAATGAATGTTATAAGTATATGTAGTTTTATGAATAAATGAAATTTTAGATACAGTATTATTGTTTTTTATTACACATTCCTTTATTATTACAGTATTTAAGTGATTACTCTTTGTACAATAAATGCTTCTTAAAAAGGGTCTTATCCATATAAGCACAATGACCTATATAAGCACATTTTGTGCTGGTCCCGAGAACGTGCTTATATCGATCATCGACTGTATATATATATATATATATATATATATATATATATTAGTCTAAATATAAAAGTATGAAATGCAGTTGATTCAAATGAATACGCTTTATTTCCATGTACTAATCAAACACTTCGAGATTGTCTTCCATCATGAAAATATTTAAAAGATCTGGAATAAAAAATGATTTAAAAAAAAAAACTCGTATCTATTGACTTGGCACTGCGCCATCCCGACCATGTCGAATCTCGTCACGCGAATATTCCAGCATGTCTAATTTTAAAAAGTACCTTGATTCAACCTACATAAAATAGAGTACAGTTATATTAATAAACTCGAGGCCAGACTTTATTATAAATTAGTTGACCTTTAATACATTTAAAATAAAATAAAAAAATTATTCATTCTTTTTATTTTTGTTTCATTGTATTTTATCTTAAAAAGAACGTTTTGGCGTTTAAAGGTTCGTTCGTTTTTTTTCAAAGTATTTAAATTTTTAGCTTTCAAATTATTCATTGGTCCATTAGGGATGTTATTGTTATATATATATATATATATATATATATATATATATATATATACAGTATATATATATATATATATATATATATATATATATATTCGTGAATACTTCGACTGTTTTAATTTTAATGATTTTGCTGGGGTAGTGAGAGAAGAGGGGTGAATTCCTAGTTTGGAGGCGTCCTTTTAATACGCAACGCTTAAGTATAAATATGATATCATTGGATAGGCAATAGTTTATTTATGAACAGTGTTGGTGGGGGGGGGATTTTATAATTTTCTGTATTCAAAAATAAAAGAATACTTGTATATTTTATGATATATTTTGACACCCATTATCTGTATCAGGGGCAAATTTAAGCTTTAAGGTTTCCGTTTCCAACTTATCAGTAATGTAACATTTCAATGTTCGTGGTAAAATTAGTCACATTTTTGACATTGTAAAGGAAAGGTGTGTGTGTGTCTTTGTGTTTTAAAAAGTTTAAAATATGCAGTTTGACAACATTAATTCATGCCAAGGTTGTAATTTTGGTATAGTTCTACAGAAGCTAAGGCTAACAAAGACCCTAAGACCCACTCTAAGGTTAGCCCGAGAGAAAGGAAAGAGTAGGGGGCTAAGAGAAGAGAATAAGGGTTTAATTAAGTAGCAACACCTATCACTCATGGGTTAACATTCATTCAGAAAAAGAGAAAGAAAGGCTCACCATCATCATCCGCCGGTCACCACTGCCGACAAGTCCGAAAAATAGTCGAAGAGAATAGGAAAGGGGTGAAAGATGAAAAGAAGTAAAATAAGAACGCTTACAAACCATGCAAACACAGTTTTAACTCACTATCATACCCAAATAAGGAGAGGATAAGAAGAAAAAAAAAAGTAGGTACGTTCAACTTAGTTTACAATTTTATATGTTAAATCGAATAATGCCCGGTTTAGGTCGAATAATGCCCGGTTTAGGTCGACTGATGCTCGAGTTAGGTTTGGTTAGGTTCTTTTTCCACCTCGCATCATTCATAAATAAATTATTTCCAATCCAATGGTGCAACTTTTATGTATATGCAATAAAAAGTTGAAGGACGCCTCTGAGCTAGGAATTTACCAAGGGTTCTTCATTTCTGTAAAGCTCTTGAAAAAGGGATACGTACAATATACAGATATATATATAGTAGTATATATACAGTATATATATATATATATATATATATATATATATATATATATATATATATATATATATATATATATATATACATATATATATATATACACACACACACACATATATATATATATGAGGCGTCGGGAATAAGAGGAGCGAACTCACCAAACCAGTTTTGAGATAGACGCGTTTAAACTTTGTGACTGTTGTGTACGAGGGACACATTGCGCAAATACACGCATTAAAAATAACTACATTTTGAGCGTACGAGCGAGGTATTTGGCTATACTAATTGTCTGTGGATGGGAGGAGGGTTGAACTATTTATTCTTGGAACAATCGCAAAATCGCCAAAGTGGTGAGTTCGCCTCTCGTACTCGCGACACCTTATAACCTTTAACCTTTGGTTAGCTTCCGGCCGAATTGTTCATTATGACGAAGATCAAGCTTTTCACTCCACCTTAGACCTACAGTTTAACGTTTAACGTGGAATCAGAACCACGCCCCACCAGCAGCGCCCAGCGTCTTAACTACTATGCCACCCAGGATACCCATTTATCTACCAACCACTTTCTTTATTGTGTGGAAAGATGAACAGCTGGGTTTTGCTGCGCGCCGCCTGCCGTCACCAGGTTTGGGTCCCGGGGCCGATGGATTCGTATTCAGCGACGCTAACCACTACACCACCGAGCCGCCTCATACACACACACACACACACACACACACACACACACACACACACACCTTTCAACTTTTCAAATGTTCTGCAAGCTTGTCGCTTTAAAGAAATGTTTTATTTGTAAATGACGATTATGTACAGTAATGCGTTTGGTCTCTCTTGCTTTTCTTTCGAACCCTTTAATGGAATATTCAGAAACACTCAATTCGGCCCGACATCTCATTCTTGCTGAAAATTTGTCCCGTTCATAAATTATCCCTTTTCTGTGATGGATAAGACTGTCAATATAACGTAAATTTTGATGACTCTTGTAATATTAATTTTATAAATCAGACAGAATCTCATAATAAGGCAATGTATTTGGATGCATTTGTGCTCATCACAAATAGTTTCCGATGCATTTTTAATAAGTTTTGCTTCACTGTTTTTTACATTTACGAAGGTCTAATTTTCGGATTATTTTCAGGTGGTTCTTCTTCAAATGAGAACAAACGTTATACGGTATAAAACTGCTATACGATGAACGTTGTTACGTTCTAAAGTATCTTTGAGTGACAGATATGCAAAATTTAATTCAGAGAAAGAAGTAAACGGTGTTCGGGTCGTCAGTTGCTAAATATACAAAGAGAGGATAATCTGTTTCTTAAGCTTATTAAGAGGGCTTCCTTTCTCTAAGGTTGTATCTATTCCCTCTTTCGTAAAAATAAAGGTAAATAGACTATACGTATAAAGAGGTGGGACTGCTAACGCACAGAAAAAATGAAAGCGTAGAACGTGATCTTAACACAGAGAAACAAGCATTTGTTTACATAAGCGCTTTTAAGAATTTACGGAGCTATTGAAGAATAGGGACCCCAGCCTTCTTTAGTTAGGCTTATAAGGCTAACTAACGAAAATATCACGACCTAACCTAACCAATCGTTAGGTTAACTGTACGCCCTTGAAGGTTGGTTAGGTTAGGTCATGATATTTTCGTTAGTTAGCCTTATAAAGCTAACTAAAGAAGGCTGGGGTCCCTATTCTTCAATAGCTCCGAATTTACTGTAACTACATAAAATTGGTTGAAATTGTATTAGCTGAGAAATTTTGTGTAAACAATTTAAAATATTTTCAGCATTAATTTACTGTAGCTTTTATTTCCACCAAAGACTTGATACAGAACATAGTTTTATTGGTGCTACTATAGTATGCGGTCTACTATGATTCGGCGGTCTACCTACGATTCCGCGGTCTACCTTTTAATTATAGCTTCTTATCTTGTTTACTAATTGCTTGTTTACATCCCAATGTCAATCGCCCTTGACGATTGGTTAGGTTTGGTCATGATATTTTCGTTAGTTTTAACGAAAATATCATGATTAAACCTAACCAATCATAGGTAGATCGCATACTATAGTAGCAAAGTTTTATTTATAGACAGTAATATATTTCAAATATTAAAACGGTAGAAGGGGTATAAAGCGCATGCGCAGTACATATGAAATGAGATGATGTTTTTAATGTATTGCGCATCGTTCACTGGAATTATATACAGTATATCATATATTATAAGGGGATCACCGAAGACTAAAGCCCCCAATGTCAATCGCCCTTGGCGATTGGTTAGGTTTAGTCGTGATATTTTCGTTGTTTTGTATATATTGACGATGGTTAAGATAAGTCGTGATATTTTCGTTAGTTTTAACGAAAATATCACGACAAAACCTAACCAGTCGTCAAGGGCGATTGACATTGGGGGATTTAGTCTTCAGGTGATCCTTATAAGGTTCTCTAAACACAGAAAAATATCTCTAGATTTGGTAGCATTTGGAGCCCCGGGGTTAGGTGAAAGACTCGAACTCGAAGTTGGTATTTCATTTGTCATCGGGAAGTTACCTGGAAGTTACCTGCGAAATTTATATTAAGTGCATAAAAGTGTTGTTTTCTTTGAAGTTTAAATCAGTTTTTGGAGTCATTAACGTAAGTTTGGAGCTTTTTCGAAATTTTGGACTGTTTCGTATTTTTTTGAAAATAAGATATTTAATGTAGATTTTTACGCTGATTTAAAAAATGTAAGTTTTTTTAAGAAATGAGCGGTTAGGTTAGGTTAGGTTAGGTCAGGTTAGGTTAGGTTAGGGTTAGGTTAGTGGTTGTTGGAAAGCTTACGAGGGACTAGAAGATCTAAAAGGTTACCACTACCAACATTATACAGTAAATCACAGCGAAAATTTCGTTGATCCCATTAGTGGAGTACATACGCAAGGCGTTGAATCTATGTGGAATAAGGCCAAACGAAGGAATAAGAGACAGTCAGGGACTCAGCGGCAAATTTTAAAGCATTGATATATTTTATTAATTATTGGCCTGTCGACTGTCGTCAGTTCTGATGTTTAAATTAGGAATTTTGTTTCATCGTATTACGCATAAATATTTTGCTTAGCCTGCGAGTAAAATACTGAGTCGTGCTTGAGCTTTAAACTTGGTTATAAGCGGATGTTAAATTATTATTATCAGTTAACGACTTATTTATTGACTAAACGTAATTTGTATATCGCGTAGATGTGGTTGCGAGGATTCATTATAGTTTCAAAATTTTGAGGGAGTAAAGGGCTTGTATTTAAGCCCTTTTAAGCAGTTCATTTCTTGGAGTATCTAGTTATTAGCCTACGATTCGGAGCAACTGGAGAAAACGCACCTCAGTTTTGCCAACTGTAGAAGATGCACCTCTAAATGAGCCAACTGGAGAAAACGCACCTCTAAATGAGCAAACTGGAGAAAACGCACCTCTAGAACATAACTCAAAAAGGATATTAAAACAAATGAATAAAAAACATGTTTATTAAGGGAAAACATACAATAAAATTATACAGAAACTAAAATCAAAAGGGATATTGTTCTGATATGTGTTTACACAAATTACTAAAAGCAAAATTATGAAATTTATCACGCCACATAAATTCAGATAAATATGAATTGAGCATGTTTCTTCGGCATCCATGTATCCTATAGTAACCGTTATTACATTATCATTTGTATAATTTAGGTCTCGGGGGTACGGGGGCGGAGCCCCCGTAAAAATCACGCATCACAAATTGATCGGTCGTAATGTCATTTTCGTTTAATCTAACGAAAATATCATGACTTAACCTAACCAATCATCAAGGGCGTACAGTAGGTCTTAGTTTAACTATTAATCCCTGCCGGGGGCATTGACGTCAGCATTGATGTCAGCAGCGGCGGCCAATTTTCTGAAATTACCCCAACTGGAGAAAGCGCACCTCCGTTTTTGCCAACTGGAGAAAACGCGCCTTTCAGTCACATCATATGCGTTTTCTCCAGTTGCTCCTACGATTCAAGTGGTAATTGAACGTCAAGACCAGCTGGTTGCCTCGTATTAGGGTTGCCAGATCAGATGGTTTCCAAATCCGGAGATTTTATCTACGAAGCTCATCATTATTTGTTTATGTAGCTAGACTGATATATAAACTTCCTCATTTTTTAGAATAATAATTATCTTGCCAAAAATCTGTACGAAAAGAGGCAAATTCTACTTTTAATGACATTTTTGCAAAGCTCAATTTCCGGAAACTCCGGCCCAAAACCGGAGACCTGACAACCCTACCTCGTATAGAAGGTTAGTTATTTGTTGCTCGTATTATCCTATGAATTGTTTTAGTGTTTGATTATTATTATTATTTAAATAACTATACTTAAGATATGATTAACATAATTACTATTATTGATATTATCAGTATTATTAAAGGGAATCACCTGAAGATCAGGGCCCCCAGCCTTCGTTAGTTACCTTTATAAGGCTAACTAACGAAAATATCACGACTTAATCTAACCAATCGTTAGGTCAACTGTACGCCCTTGACGATTGGTTAGGTTAAGTCGTGATATTTTCGTTACTTAGCCTTATAAGGCTAACTAAAGAAGGCTGGTGGCCCTGATCTTCAGGTGATGCGTTAAAGGTAAAAGTTTGATAAAGGTTTGTTTTCTATAAACTGAAGTATGGAATTTGTTGTCAGACCTACTTTTTTTTAGTCGGGTCGTCGAAAAGTGGTAGAACAAAATCAATTTATTTTTCAAAAGTCTACTTAATATTTTGATACTGTTGGTTTAGGCAAGACACGAAGGAATCTGCATGAGAAGAGTCCTTGGTACTTTTCGGTTATATCCCCGCAATTTTAATAAGCCCCCAATGTTAATCGCCCTTGAAGATTGGTTAGGTTTAGCCGTGATATTTTCGTTGTTTTGTGTGTGTATATATATATATATATATATATATATATATATATGAAAAATTATTTCACGAAAGTGACACGTGAAAAATAGTTATGATGAATAAAACCACGAAGGGAAAGGAAACACAAAGGGGTGCTCAAGCGCTTTCGTCTAATATATATATTAACGATTGCTTAGGTTAAGTCGTAATATTTTCGTTAGTTTTCACAAAAATATCACGACTAAACCTAATCAATCATCAAGGGCGATTGACATTGGGGCTTATTAAAATTGCGGGGGTATAACGGAAAAGTACCGTCACTTATGACATTTTAATTGTATTGCTATCTTAATTTTTTAAAGGTTTAAGTTTTAAAAAAAAAAATTATATTTATACTCTTAGCTATTATAGAAGATGGCAAATGTGTTGCCGAAACGTTTGTGTTTCTGAAATAAGTTTGAAATGTTTGCCATTGTATTGATCGTGCTATTTATAAACTTCGGTTTCTGAAAGTAAATCAATCCATGCTATATACTAGGGGCACTCAATATATTTTGCCCCACCCTTTTTTTCTTAGCTAAATAATAGGCCATAGGGCTGAAATGTCTTTTGGGCCGTAAGTTTGAACTTTCTGCGCTTCACGTAACCGGATTTTTCCAGTTTGAACCTCCTCTCCTTTATAAAACCGATAGTTAACGCAGTTTCAAAATTGGCGTCTGACAGTGATGTGCGTTGTAAACAGAGAGCTGTTATCGAGTTCTTAACCGCAGAGAAGGAAACAGTTAGAAATATTTACAAATGTCTACAAAACGTTTACGGAGATGCTGTTGTTGATCGAAGCACAGCTCGACGCTGGTCTAAACGTGTGAGATCATCGGAGAGAGGGAGAACCAGCTTCGATGATGAGCCACGCAGCGGTCGCCAGGCATCGGCTGTGACATCTTACACTGTGCAATGTGGTAACAGCATCATTCGATCAAATCGGCGCGTCACATACAAGGAGCTATCACTGGAGCTAGGAATTAGTGAAGGAAGTGTGAATACGATAATTCAGCAAGTGGGATACTCAAAAGTGTGTTCACGGTTTGTTCCTCGCCAACTGACTGAAGATCACAAAGCCCAAAGAAAAGAAATTGCTTCTGAGTCGTTGGTTCGATACAAGACAGAGGTTGATGACTTCCTTTCAAGAATTGTGACTGGGGATGAGAAACAAAACGCCAATCCATGGAGTGGCATCACACAGACTCCCCACGCAAGAAAAAGTTCAAAATGGCTCACTCTGCAGGAAAAGTTATGGCCACCATCTTCTGGGACATGAAAGGGTGATTCTGGTGGACATTATGAAGAAAGGACAAACAATCAACTCAGAGGCATATATTGCTACCCTACAGAGACTCCAGAGACGTATAAAGCGAGTTCGATCGGAGAGAAAACTGGAAGACGTCCTTCTTTTGCACGATAACGCAAGACCACACAACAGTTTGCAAACAAGAGAGGCCATCACAAAAATGCGTTTGACTGTGTTACCCCACCCTCCATACAGCCCGGATCTGGCACCTTCAGACTTCCATTTGTTTGGGCCAATGAAGGATGCTATTCGTGGAAAAAAGTTTCAGAGTGACGATGAGGTTGTTGAGGAGGTTAAGAGGTGGCTCCAGTAGAACCCAGCGAACCTTTACCAGCAAGGACTAAAGGCTATTGTTTCGAGGTGGAGGAAAGCCGTAGAAAAGGATGGAGACTATGCAGAAAAATAAAAACGTGTAAAAAAGGTATGTAACTACTTGTGTACAAAATTTCTGGAACTTACAAGGAAACTTGGAAAGAAAAATAAAAGGTGAGGCAAAATATAATGAGTGGCCCTCGTATATTAGAGGTGTACCAAGTACTAAAATTCATCGAATACCTAATATTAGTTTTATTTGGGCTATCAGTCGTCAATGTAAAAAATTGAAGCATTTGTCAATTTAACAGCACATAAGATAATAAATGTGAGCAAAAGCAGTGTGTTTTAGCCATCAAAAATCTACCAGGTTCCCATACTTATGGAAACATTGCAACTGCAGTGAGTTCTATATTGCAAAAATGGTCAATAGAGCAATCCTGTGCGTGCAGTTGTGTACGATAATGGTCTAATATTACTAAAGCTATTTCCGTTCTGAAAATGACTTCTGTTGTTTGTGCGAATCATACTTTAGCACTTGCAGTTAATGAAGCTCTCCTTAGCCAGAAGTCTGTTTCAGATATACTCATATGTGGAATGAGCGCAGAATCTGTTCCTATTTTAATCATTCATCTCTTGCCTGTGACAGATTTAAGGAAATCCAGAAGTAACAAACTTATAAGAAACGTTTTCACCCGATGGTACTATATATTCTATATGCTACAACGATTTCTTCAACAAAAAACTGCAGCTGTTGCATACCCCTCGGATTGTGACATACCAACCCTCAATAACCATCAGTGGACTCTAATTCAGCGTGTTGTAAAGCTTCTTACCCCATGCCAAAAATTAACGAATGACTTTTTCTCTGATTCTTCTTATCTTTCCATGGTGTCTTCCCGTGTAACAGGTCTCGTGGTATGTATTTTTGCGTAACATAACTGATGATGGTGTTCGTACTATGAAAAACGCTTTAATAGAAAATTTACAAAATCTTTTCAAGCAGTGGAAGACAGACATTACTTGGATGATTGCTCAGGTTTTAGATTCTCGTTTCAAATTTGTTTTCATTACAGTGCCTGAGTTTGTGAAAAATAAGATAATCACTGTATGCAATGCCTACTGCTAGTCCTACACGTAATATAACTCATGGCGATGAAACAACTGCTTTTGTTTCACGAGAAGATCAAGAACCTTTGAAAAAGAAGCCGAAGGTTGACTTATGGAGCTACTTCGATGAGGTTGCTACGTTTTCACAATCAGATGTGCCTCCATCTATAAAAAGTAGCCAGCAACGTTGTCAAAAAGAATTAGACATCTATTCAAAGGAGCCACGAGTCAGTCGCGACACGAACCCTTTGGAATGGTGGTGCCATAATGGCGAAAAATTCCTGAAACCACTAGTATTTGCTCGCAAATATCTCACCACGCCATCTACAACCGTAAAAAGTGAACGGCTGTTCAGTTCTGCGAAAAATATAATTACCGACGCACGCACGTAATCGTTTAGCTCCTGATGCTGCTGAACGACTAATTTTTCCATACGATAATCTATTTTCTTAAATTTCAATTTTTAGGTTTTGTTTTTGTGGTAATTATTACCATTACCTGTTAATTTTTTGTAAGGTTATATTACTTATTAATCTCAGTATACCAAGTTGGATTTGTTTGTGATTATTCTTTGAAATAAAAAAATACATTTTAAGTTCCATTTTCTAAATCACGTTATTTAACACTAATTATATAAATATTTGGTATTCGGTTAAAAATATAAAAACTATTCGACCGAATACCGAATATCCTAATTTTTTACTGAATACCGAATATTTGGTAGTCCATATATATATATATACACACACACAAACTCAGAATGGTCCCCTGAGAAACTTGTATGTTAAACACAGACCGTACATGGAACAAGGAACTCTTCTGGGAAATTACATCCACTATACTTCGAATAAGTAATGATAAATGACAAATATTATAAATTTTTCTTTTTCATGATGGAAAGCCCAACGTGGGCACCGGGTTACTCGCAAAGAGGCCGCAAAATATAGCTTCCCTCACCAGCTATCTGCAAAGCAGATAGGATCCAAAGCTGGATCCCAAAGCTCGATCCTATCTGCTTTGCAGATAGCTGGTGAGGGAAACTATATTTTGGGGCCTCTTTGCGAGTAACCCGGTGCCCACGTTGGGCTTTCCATCATGAAAAAGAAAAAAAACTATAGTATTGTCATTTTCATTACTTATTCGAACTATAGTGTATGTAATTTCCCAGAAGAGTTCCTTGTTCCATGCACGGTCTGTGTTTAACATATATAATATATATAAATTTTTTTTTGTTTTTACACCAAAAGTAAGTTTTAAATTCAAATATTTAAATTATAACTAACGAACTATTTTGTCCTTCCAAAGAAATTCAAGCTTTTGTGATCGTCTTAAAGTTTACATTTCTGCGCATTCTTGTTATTTCGTTTCACGATCTATTTTTATCCGAGTTCTTTTTGAAAAATGGAAGAGAGAAATAAGTATAAGAAGAATTGAAGTATTTTCCTAATTTTAGTTAGACACGTATGAAATATCGCTCGTAATTTAAAAAGTTTTAACAAGCAAGATTCTCGATCAATTAGTTTGTGTTTCGGGACAGTTGCGATGTAAGTCCGGCATCTCGTGAACCTTGGACCTTGATTTGGCTCTTTCTTTCTCTATGGGAAGGGTGTTCTTTCGCGGGCACTCGCTCTTGGCCCCTCCTTCCTGCATAATAAAAAGGAACATTAAAAAATGTACGTAAAAATATCTCGACACATTTTTACTGTCGGAACAAAAATAAGTTAGTTCTGATTAGGTTAAGTTACGCTAGGTTAAATTAACTAAGATAGGTAGGGTTTGGTTAGCTAGTACCTCACTATTTCGGGACTTAACAAAAAAAAATCTTCGAATCCTCAGCTGCGTCCGAAACACTTATTACGCCTTCTAGGTTAGGTTAGGTTAGTTTCGGTTAGATTAAATGAGGTTTGTTAAATTAATTTTTAAGATGTGTGAATTTTAAAAACTCGGTACTTCATTTATGCCGAGATGCTAACGTATGTGTGGGTGTATATGTGTGAGTATGTGGGTGTGTTCAAATAATATAACGATGCATGCCTGGGATGATGTGAATTATATTTTAAAGAACTCATGAATTTTGTCTTTGTAGGTCAAAGGTGAAGCTTATAAAGAGAGACTCGTGAAATAATTAATAAACCTTTATTTATTTTAAACGTGTTCAATGTAAAAATATTTTACAAAATAATTATTAAAACAGTCTTTTGAAATTTTAAGTTAATTCTAAATTTAATTTTCATATTTTTAGCTATTCTCGCTCGGGAAAAACATAGGATGAAATTGTCAACATTTGAGAGCCAGTGCGAGTCCATTTACATACTATACTTTATTCATTTCTAACAGTTAGTTCCACACCCTCATGATATCATTCATTAAGGTTTCTTACACACACACACACACACACACACACACACACACACATATATATATATATACACACACAGATGAAAAAGTAAATAGATACCACATTGAAGATCCTCAAGAACAAATGGCAAATTTCATCAATGGAATGCCAGAACGTGTATCAGTTTTACGTGATGGAAAGGAGATAGCAACACGATTCTAAATACATTCATTCAATAAATCTGTTCTTATTATTATTAACTTTTATTATCAAATGGAAAAACTTTGGAAAAACCAAGGTGTCTATTTACTTCTGTCAACCCTTTGTGTGTGTGTGTGTGTGTGTGTACAGTATATGATGAAAATATCCACGAAGGAAAACGAAAACACAGAATGGTGCTCAAGCGCTTTCGTCTAATGACATCTTCAAGAACACTGAAATAAATATCAAGTTCGAGACTATATACTCGTATAGGTCAGAAAGAATTTTTTTTAAAAAACTGTAGGAAGAACATACAAATCTATAAGGAAAAACTACCAGAGTTTTAGCAGTTTCTCCTTCTTGTCTAAATCCATTCTGAACGAATTCAAAACAACAGGATCAAGCGAAAAAAGGCACTGGCTAATGTTGAAATTATTTGTAAGTTGAATAATGGAAGACTCAAGAATATTTCTATTAACAATGTTGCTTGAGTGAAACCAAACTGAAGTATTATTCCAATCAATACAGTGGGATAACTCTGACAAATGGACGAAAAGGGCACTGGACGACTGTCCCATTCTAATGTAAAAGGAATCACATTGTTTACAATGTGATTCCTTTTACATTGGACAGACGGGAAAGGATTTGCATACACGTGTAAAACAGCATCAATATTCCGTTAGAACGGGACAGTCGTCCAGTGCCCTTTTCGTCCATTTGTCAGAGTTATCCCACTGTATTGATTGGAATAATGCTTCAATTTTGTTTCACTCAAGCAACATTGTTAATAGAAATATTCTTGAGTCTGGCATTATTCAACTTACAAATAATTTCAACATTAGCCAGGGCCTTTTTTCGCTTGATCCTGTTGTTTTGAATTCGTTCAGAACGGATTTAGACAAGAGGGGCAAAGTGTTAAAACTCTGGTAGTTTTTCCTTATAAATTTGTGTGCTCCCCTACAATTTTTATTTTGCTATTTTATTTTTTTGGTGACCTAAATATAGTCTCGAATTTGTTATTTATTTCAGTGTTCCTGAGGATGTCATTAGACGAAAGCGCTTGAGCATTATTCTGTTTCCTTTCTCCTTCGTGGGTATTTCCATCATAAATATTATTCACGTTACTTCGTGAAATAATTTCTCTCTCTTCTCTCTCTCTCTCTCTCTCTCTCTCTCTCTCTATATATATATATATATATATATATATATATTAATAATAACAAGGGCAAAATTCAGAGTTCATGTCATGAACATTCTACAGCAAAAGCTTTAACTTAAAAATTTAAAACGTTCTTAGAATTTCCTTTCTTGTTCTTTGTTTTTCTCAAAATTTGCTGGACAAGAATTTCATTTCTTTGACGCCAAATTTTTTATTTTTTTTATTTTTTATTTTTTTTTGTAAAAGGGAGTAAATTTAGGAATTTAAAATTAATGAAATCGTTTTAGCTACCTTTTTAAAGACACACTGAACATAACCCAGTTACCTTTTCTCTGTATCTGATATATATATATATATATATATATATATATATATATATATATATATATATATATATATATATATTGAGAGAGAGAAAGAGAGAATTGTAGAAAATTGAACCCATTTCGGAAAATCCTTTGAGAAGAATTTTTGAAAAGGGAGTCTGAAAGTGAGAAGTGTTTCAGGTTTTCAAAAGTATTTGACCAGTTTTTGACTCGAATACAGAAAGTCTCGTGAGGTGAGTAACCTCAAATTATATCATCATTTTTATCAGTTTTTAAAAGTGAACGTTTTTAAAATAAATATTCCTTGCACAGAAAAAAAAAGATCTTTGATTGCAACAATCAGACTATTTGACACCAAAGAAAATGGGTAATTTTTCCATGCAACTTTTCCAATCTGAAAAATAAGTATGGTTGGTACAGTCGTCATCTAATTCAGGGGTTCTTAACCTTTTTTGGATGCGACTCAAATGCTGCTGGCGGGGCTAGCTCGGCGACCCATGCCTTCAAACGGTTCACTCGTAATAGATAATGATATAACTAACACTGTTCAACAAATGTTTATCTCCTTTTGATAAATGTGGGTGATTCTTATGTCCTTTTTTTTAACGCTGATTACGAAAATGAAAACAGATGTTTTCTATCACCCACAGTTTTTGAGGGATTTGCACTTTGAAATCCTCTGAGATCGAGATAGCATTCCTCAGTTTGCATCATAATACGAGATTTATTGTTAGTCATTTATTTTGTATAAAATCTTTATATTATGCATATTATTTATATTTACGTGTTTATATATAATATGCATATATTTATTTAAGTATGCCGCCTCGCTGGTGTAGTGCTTAGCGTCGTTGACTACAATCCATCGGCCCCGGGATCCAGACCCGCTGACGGCAGGCGGCGCGCAGAAAACCCAGCTGTTCACCTTCCACACAATAAAGAAAGTGGTTGGTAGATAAATGGGTATCCTGGGTGGCCTAGTGGTTAAGACGCTGGGCTGCTGGTGGGGCGTGGTTCGGATTCCAAGCCCAGCTTTTCGGGACAACCAATGCCAATAATGGTGTATGGTCTATGAAAAGTGATTTAATGTATTGGAATGATGTGAACGCTCTCATGGAGGCACTTGGTGGAGAACACAATTTTAAGAAATGGAGGCTTTTTGTTGATTCATCAAAGTTTAGTTTGAAAGTACTATTGCACAACGGTAATGTCTATCCTTCGGTTCCGATTGCTAGCTTAAATATTTAAGCCTACACTGTTGCTAGCCTAAAAAAGCCTATACTGTTGCTAGCCTAAATAAGCCTATACTGTTGCTAGCCTAAATAAGCCTATACTGTTTCTAGCCTAAATAAGCCTATACTGTTTCTAGCCTAAATAAGCCTATAGATATCAGTTTGGCTCGTTATTACGAGTATATATATATATACTATATTATTACTAAAATAAAAAGTGCGGATACTTATTGAAGGACCCTCGTATAAAATTATTGTCAGGAACCCGAAATTTGGTAAAATATGTAAACTTAATAGCTGTAAAATGTAAATAACACAGGTCAACAAAAAAAAATTTTTTTTTTCGTTGCCAAGGAAATTCATACGAATTTAGGGTATTTTGGGGTTGCTGAATTCCAAAATGAAAGTAGTTTTTCCGATTTGGCTCTAGTTCTTGAGATAATGAATACCCTCAATTAATAGGAACGTAACCATAACGCGTGCATATGGGAAACTACCGGAACATTCTAGATGGTGAGACCGAATAAAATGCCATTATGTATTTCATGTGTTTACTTTTGCATGATTTGAGACAATTTCAATGCGATTTGTAAGTAGGCTCCGCCTGAACATTAAATTTTTTGCATTTTTACGTGTTTCAATGGGGTACCAATTATCTCATAAATTAGAGCCAATCTAGCAAAACCGATGTCATATTCGGAATCAGCACCACAAAGTTACCCCAAAATCACTCTAATATGATTGGCAATAAAATGAGTGTTGACCAGTGTAATCTATTAAATACATTAGAAAATTGAAGAAAAAAGTTAACTGAAAGGCGTACGTGACGTCATATGAAACAGATTGTCTATCTTGTTTCAGTTTTAACACCTGTTTAAAAACGTTCATTTTATAGCTAATTTCCTATTTCCAATAAAGTCTGCTTTGAATAGTATTGTTATAGTGTGTTTTGCTTCATGCGAAATAGTGTGTTTGGGGCCATATTTCATACTTTGGGGGCAGAAAAATATATTACTAAAGTACATTAGCAAGAAAATTGGACCCATAATTTAATAAAATATGGTTTTAAACCAACATTTAAAGGTTTACTTCACGCTTTTACAAAAGACTGTTAACGAATTTATTAGAGAAACCCTGAATGTGAACTCCAATACGAGGCCCTCCTCGGAAGAAGTGGCTAAGCGACAAATTTAAAGTTAAAGTGTCAGTTAAAGTGCTTAACTTTTGAAGATATTTCGACGAAATATATTAAAAAGTTAAAAATTATGTCGCTTCAAATTTGCTAAGACTTTAAACCGCTTTTTCGGGCGTTTTTTTTTCATTTTGTCGCTTAGCCACTTCTTCCGAGGAGGGCCTCATAAACGTTCAAGTAAATTTCGAGTAAATTCCCTTCAACTTGACTGAAATACATTAAAGTATTATTGCTCCCTATTTATAGAGGGTTTCTTTTAATGATATCTATAATTTGGGCCTTATTTGAAAAGAGAATTGTGTATAAGCGCTAAAATTTCTTTATTATATTATGTTTTCTGCATTAACCCTTTCACCCCACACACTCGAGGTAAAATCCACTTCTGGACGCGAAAGCTTTATGCGTTCCCTCGGGTATTAAAATCTATGCTAGGCTGTACTAATATTTACCTTGTAGCTCAATGGTCAGTACCCTTGTTTTATATTCAAGATGTGCTGGGTTTGAATCTTGGTGGGGGGCATTTTCGCATTATTCAAAATCGTGTGTTCATGCCTGATAAAATTCTCCCTCTCTCTCTCTCTCTCTCTCATCATATATATATACTTACACCTCGTCAGGTAATTTCCTGACAAGGTGTATTGCTGAATACACGAAAGGCCTTGGAATAATTTTTTTCTTTTTCCTTGTGGGTTTGCATCATGCACACACACACACACACACACTGTATTTTATATATATATAATTTTTTTTCTTAAATCGTGTTAAAATATTCAACTGGAAAGTGTTTTGAATACAACTGTGCATTACCCGTATAAAATTCAGAATAGTGGCACGGATTTGTGGTACCATTTGAAATTTTATTCGGACATATTTTTTTACAAGTACCTTACATACTTCATTTTAAAATTTTAGCAGTTATGGTTAAACTGAGCCAAACAAACTGAAATTCACTGTTAAAAATGATAAATATGTTAAAATTTGAGAATAGATCATAATAATCATTCAAGATGGCGAGAAACAGACGCAGCGTTCAGGCGAATTATAACGCAGCCCGATGCACTACCTTCAGTATCATTATTACCAGCATCACCGGGGTTTGAACCTCGGACCTAAGTGTCTTCACTTCGATTATAAGTAACGGGGTAACTCTTTGAACTACGGTCGTTGGCTCGTGAATAGGTAAAGCATAAAATTTTTATTAGCTTCAACTCTGTGTTCGCAGTCGACAGTGAGATATCTTATTTTCTAAGGGATATTACATTTTAGACCAGTGATCCGCAAACTAGGGTGCGGGGCCCCCAGGGGGTGAACGATACTTGGAAAAGGGGTAATCGAAGGGTTACTTAATTCACAAAACGTTACTTATCTCGCATGGAATAGGAAAAATACTTAGTGACACGCAGAAAAGAATTATACTTCAAATTTTAAAGGAACAGTTCTGGTCCCTACCACTAGTTGCGCTCACCACTAACTTGACATCACTAGCAACCAACCTGTGCTCGACATTCCCATTAACAACAGGGTGGCGCGTGGTGCGTCATTCTTTTATCTAATAAGAGGATGTAACTGAAAAAGTTTGCGAACCACTACTTTAGACGACAAACCAAATGCTAGAAAAAAATTTTCGAAATGGCGTCGAGAAAGATTTTAGCTGTAGATAAACCTTTCGACACAGACCAAATTATCGAAACACCGAAAAATATTCCTCGAATTCAAATTTTTTTTTCAGCCAAAGTACTTGGATCTCCCAAAACGAAGACTTAAAAAAAAAATAAAAAAATAAATGATCTATTCTAACTTAACCTAATTAACTTAAGCTAATCTAACGCAGTGGAGCTGGGGATAATTTTGCTTAACCTGGCCTAATCTAACTTTATCTAATTCAAATCTAACCTTATTAAAATACAGAGAATTTACAAGAATTTGTTAGAAAATAAAATTTAATAAAATCCTTTTGACACCATTTCCAAAAAATTCCGTCTATTTTTGTTGTTGTTGTTGTTGTTGTTTGGGAACAATGTTATGAAGAGTTTATTCTCTTTTTACTATCTATTAAATTCCTAGAATTTGTCTTTGTAAATTTATAGGTTAAGTGTAGCTAGTTAACGTTATTAGGTTGCGTTGTTATGTTATGCCTGTTTAGGTTATGTTAGGTTAGTTTAGATAAAATTTGGTTGAGTTAAATCGTTTAACGTTTTGTCGTCTTTGTTAGCAAAAGTAGGAATATTTTCATTGTAAAAGGTTTTGCACTCGTGAAAAAGTTTTTCAACCTCTCAGGAATTTGGTTCGGCAGTCAAAATGTTCGCCTTTCAAAAAATTCAGATGCCGTTTTATATGAATCCGTCCATTAATTTATGTACTATTAAAAGTTTTGAAATTATTTCTTTAATAATAAAAAGCGAGATATACTTACTATATAGAGCAGGGGTCCCGAACCTTTTTGTGCCGAAGAGCACATTCAAAACTACCGGTAGTGCGGCGGGCACCATTTACTTTTTCAAGGCAAATTTATAGTTCGACTTAATAATGAACATAATACACAAAAAAACCATTTAATTCCTATGTAAAATAATGAACATAATACACAAAAAAACCATTTAATTCCTATGTAAAATAATGAACATAATACACAAAAAACCCCATTTAATTCCTATGTAAAATAATGAACATAATACACAAAAAAAAAACCAAGGATGGGCTAACTAAGAATCTTAGAAAAATTATCAAAATGCTAACAATTTATTTATAAAGAAATAATTATTTTCAAATAAATGAGCATCTGTTTCTATAATTAACTACTAAAATTTAATAAAATGTTAAGTATGTTACATATTTTAAATATTTAGTAACTAAATATTTAAAATATTTCTCTCTCTCTCTCTCTCTCATATATATATATATACACAGGGTGTCCGAGAATTATCTGTACAATCTTTGGCTGTTATTAAAAGTCAACCATGAAGTGTAGAAATTTCAGTCTTGTCCCATTTTACAGAAAATCTCATTATGTTTTTTCTGATACCAAGTTGTGACAAGTTTTTTAGAAATTCCAGTGTGTCCGAACATTATCTGTACAATTTCATCTTTTAATAAAATTCTTGATAACACACGTAAAATTCTTAAACAAGATTATTTAGAATCTGTATTTTTAAAAGTTTCTTTTATTAAAGTAACGTTGTTACAAACATTCGATATGTGCACCATTAGTGATTCGCAAAACATCCAATTGATACTCCAAATGTTGCCGCCATGTACGCTGCAGCATATCCACATCAATTCGCTCAATAGCAGCTGTGATTCTTGCTTTTAAATCATCAATGTCTGTCACCCGCGTACATTTCTAAAAAACTTGTCAAAACGTGGTATCAGAAAAAACTTAATGAGATTCTCTGTAAAATGGGACAACACTGGAGTTTCTACACTTCATGGTTGACTTTTAATAACAGCCAAAAATTGTACAGATAATTCTCGGACACCCTGTATATATATATATATATATATATATATATATAATATATATATATATATATATTATATATATATTAATAATAACAAGGGCAAAATTCAGAGTTCATGTCATGAACATTCTACAGCAAAAGCCTTAACTTAAAAATTTAAAAACGTTGTTAGAATTTTCTTTCTTGTTCTTTGTTTTTCTCAAAATCTGCTGGACAAGAATTTCATTTCTTTGACGCCAATTTTTTTATTTTTTATTTTTTTTTTGTAAAAGGGAGTAAATTTAGGAATTTCAAATTAATGAAATCGTTTTAGCTACCTTTTTAAAGACACACTGAACATAACCCAGTTACCTTTTCTCTGTATATATATATATATATATATATATTAGAGAGAGAGAAAGAGAGAATTGTAAAAAATTGAACCCATTTCGGAAAATCCTTTGAGAAGAATTTTTGAAAAGGGGAGTCTGAAAAGTGAGAAGTGTTTCAGGTTTTCAAAAGTATTTGACCAGTTTTTTACTCGAATACAGAAAGTCTCGTGAGGTGAGTAACCTCAAATTATCATCATTTTTATCAGTTTTTAGTGAACGTTTTTAAAATAAATATTCCTTGCACAGAAAAAAAAAGAAGATCTTTGATTGCAACAATCAGACTATTTGACACCAAAGAAAATGGGTAATTTTTCCATGCAACTTTTCCAATCTGAAAAATAAGTATGGTTGGTACAGTCGTCATCTAATTCAGGGGTTCTTAACCTTTTTTGGATGCGACTCAAATGCTGCTGGCGGGGCTAGCTCGGCGACCCATGCCTTCAAACGGTTCACTCGTAATAGATAATGATATAACTAACACTGTTCAACAAATGTTTATCTCCTTTTGATAAATGTGGGTGATTCTTATGTTCTTTTTTACGCTGATTACGAAAATGAAAACAGATTTTTCTATCACCCACAGTTTTTGAGGGATTTGCAATTTGAAATCCTCTGAGATCGAGATAACATTCCTCAGTTTGCATCATAATACGAGATTTATTGTTGTCATTTATTTTGTATAAAATCTTTATTTTATGCATATTATTATTTATATTTACGTGTTTATATATAATATGCATATATGTATTTATTTAAGTATGCGCCTCGCTGGTGTCGTGCTTAGCGTCGCTGACTACGAATCCATCGGCCCCGGGATCCAGACCCGCTGACGGCAGGCGGCGCGCAGCAAAACCCAGCTGTTCATCCTTCCACACAATAAAGAAAGTGGTTGGTAGATAAATGGGTATCCTGGGTGGCCTAGTGGTTAAGACGATGGGCTGCTGGTGGGGCGTGGTTCGGATTCCAAGCCCAGCTTTTCGGGACAACCAATGCCAATAATGGTGTATGGTCTATGAAAAGTGATTTAATGTATTGGAATGATGTGAACACTCTCATGGAGGCACTTGGTGGAGAACAAAATTCTAAGAAATGGAGGCTTTTTGTTGATTCATCAAAGTTTAGTTTGTAAGTTGTACTACTGCACAACGGTAATATCTATCATTCGGTTCTGATTGCTAGCCTAAATAAGCCTATACTGTTGCTGCCTAAATAAGCCTATACTGTTGCTAGCCTAAATAAGCCTATACTGTTGCTAGCCTAAATAAGCCTATACTGTTGCTAGCCTAAATAAGCCTATACTATTGCTAGCCTAAATAAGCCTATACTGTTTCTAGCCTAATAAGCCTATACTGTTTCTAGCCTAAATAAGCCAATACTGTTTCTAGCCTAAATAAGCCTATACTGTTTCTAGCCTAAATAAGCCTATACTGTTTCTAGCCTAAATAAGCCTATAGATATCAGTTTGGCTCGTTATTACGAGTATATATTATATGACGCGTTCGGTGGAGAAGGGGCGAACGCAACATTTTCGAATTATGCCACAAAATGCAGTTAAAGTTTGTAAACTTTAAACCTTTGTATTTTTCCGGTTTATTGAAATGTTGTATGAATTTGAACACATATTTGAATAAAATATTGTTGTGTAATATGTCGATATAATAAAACGCCAAGAATTTTACAATATTATTTATTGATAGCTTCTGATGTTAACTGGTGTAATCCATTATTTGGTCCTCTTCGTCGAATGTTCTATTACCTGCTTCAACTGTTTCGGTTTCTTCCAGTTCCTTTAACAATCTTGTATAATAGTTCACTGCAGTTGCAGGCATTAGGTCTGATAATTCTTTGAGATCTTTTATTTTTTCCTTAGTTATTGGCAGCAATTGGAATACTTTGGTTGCAGTGTCTGCTGGGCTAGATTGAATAAACACACTGTAGGATTTTTTCCCTTTCTGCAGTCTGACGGGATGGCTATTATCTGGAGTTGTGCGGTATGCAGTAGATATTACGTAGCCTTCTTTGTGTTGAAAGTCAAATATTAACTTTCTTGCATCTGTAAATTTAGTAGTTGTTGATTTCCTAATGACAATGCACGTTTTTAGGACGTCAAAATCGAGAAAATCAGCCTGTTTCATTTCTATAACTAGGAAGCGCTGCGAAACGGCTGTAGTTATGGCCGTAACATAATCTTTTTTGGTGTAAATAATATTGCTGTAATTATTTTTTATATTTTGTTCAATTTGGCCAAATTGAGCATCACAGGGCATTGTCGAGTGACCAGAAAGTAGATAGATGTGTTCAATGTGAAGCAATGATGCGGAGTGAATTTCTCTGAGATACATTAAAACCTAAATTTTACCGTCAAAGAGTGCAGACTAACATCTAATTTTTTGCATAGGTAAAGCAAAGGTTTTAAAGGACAATTATACGACAAAAAACTCATTTTTCGAATTTTGTGGCGTTCGCCCCTTCTCCACCGAACGCGTCATATATACTATATTATTACTAAAATAAAAAGTGCGGATACTTATTGAAGGACCCTCGTATAAAATTATTGTCAGGAACCCGAAATTTGGTAAAATATGTAAACTTAATAGCTGTAAAATGTAAATAATCTATTAAATACATTAGAAAATTGAAGAAAAAAGTTAACTGAAAGGCGTACGTGACGTCATATGAAACAGATTGTCTATCTTGTTTCAGTTTTAACACCTGTTTAAAAACGTTCATTTTATAGCTAATTTCCTATTTCCAGTAAAGTCTGCTTTGAATAGTATTGTTATAGTGTGTTTTGCTTCATGCGAAATAGTGTGTTTGGGGCCATATTTCATACTTTGGGGGCAGAAAAATATATTACTAAAGTACATTAGCAAGAAAATTGGACCCCATAATTTAATAAAATATGGTTTTAAACCAACATTTAAAGGTTTACTTCACGCTTTTACAAAAGACTGTTAACGAATTTATTAGAGAAACCCCTGAATGTGAACTCCAATACGAGGCCCTCCTCGGAAGAAGTAGCTAAGCGACAAATTTAAAGTTAAAGTGTCAGTTAAAGTGCTTAACTTTTGAAGATATTTCGACGAAATATATTAAAAAGTTAAAAAATTATGTCGCTTCAAATTTGCTAAGACTTTAACCGCTTTTTCGGGCGTTTTTTTTTCATTTTGTCGCTTAACCACTTCTTCCGAGGAGGGCCTCATAAACGTTCAAGTAAATTTCGAGTAAACTTCCCTTCAACTTGACTGAAATACATTAAAGTATTATTGCTTCCTATTTATAGAGGGTTTCTTTTAATGATATCTATAATTTGGGCCTTATTTGAAAAGAGAATTGTGTATAAGCGCTAAAATTTCTTTATTATATTATGTTTTCTGCATTAACCCTTTCACCCCACACACTCGAGGTAAAATCCACTTCTGGACGCGAAAGCTTATGCGTTCCCTCGGGTATTAAAATCTATGCTAGGCTGTACTAATATTTACCTTGTAGCTCAATGGTCAGTACCCTTGTTTATATTCAAGATGTGCTGGGTTTGAATCTTGGTGGGGGGCATTTTTGCATTATTCAAAATCGTGTGTTCATGCCTGATAAGATTCTCTCTCTCTCTCTCTCTCTCTCTCTCTCTCTCATCATATATATATATATATATATATATATATATATATATATAATATAGTGTACACCACCTCGTCAGGTAATTTCCTGACAAGGTGTATTGATGAACGAAAGGCCTTGGAATAATTTTTTTATTTTTCCTTGTGGGTTTGCATCATGCACACACACACACACACACACCACACACCACACACACTGTATTTATATATATAAATTTTTTTTTCTTAAATCGTGTTAAATATTCAACTGAAAGTGTTTGAATACAATTGTGCATTACCCGTGTAAAATTCAGAATAGTGGCACGGATTTGTGGTACCATTTGAAATTTTATTCGGACATATTTTTTACAAGTACCTTACATACTTCATTTTAAAATTTTAGCAGTTATGGTTAAACTGAGCCCAAACAACTGAAATTCACTGTTAAAGATGATAAATATTTAAAATTTGAGAATAGATCATAATAATCATTCAAGATGGCGAGAAACAGACACAGCGTTCAGGCGAATTATAACGCAGCCCGATGCACTACCTTCAGTATCATTATTACCAGCATCACCGGGGTTTGAACCTCCGACCTTAGTGTCTTCACTTCGATTATAAGTAACGGGGTAACTCTTTGAACTACGGTCGTTGGCTCGTGAATAGGTAAAGCGTAAAATTTTTATCAGCTTCAACTCTGTGTTCGCAGTCGACAGTGAGATATCTTATTTTCTAAGGGATATTACATTTTAGACCAGTGATCCGCAAACTAGGGTGCGGGGCCCCCAGGGGGTGAACGATACGTTGGAAAAGGGGTACTCGAAGGGTTACTTAATTCACAAAACGTTACTTATCTCGCATTGAATAGGAAAAATACTTAGTGACACGCAGAGAAGAATTATACTTCAAATTTTAAAGGAACAGTTCTGGTCCCTACCACTAGTTGTGCTCACCACTAACTTGACATCACTAGCTACCAGTGTTGGGCACTAAAGCGTTAATCCGATAAAAGTTAATTAACGAAGTTAACTTTTTTTAACGGACTATTAACGGAAGTTAATTTCCATTTATCGTTATCGGACCAGTTAACTTCCGATAACTCGATATTTAGTCTGTTAAAGTCCGTTAACACGTTAACTGCGAGGAGTCATTCACGGAAGATCACCGCTCCGCGAATGAATTCAAACCGCCATAACTTCAGTCTGCCAATTCCGTACTCTGCCGCAGTGGAACGGCTCTTCTCTCTCGGCAAGGACATCCTGAGGCCCAAGAGGTCAAGACTGGCAGTTGGGCCTAACTTTGAGAAGTTGGTCTTTCTGAAGGGCAACCAGCACATTGTGTCATAGTCTTTAATAAATGTGCCTAAAATTTAATTTTACCTTTCAGTTCCCGCCATAATAATTCTCTGGTAAATTAAAATTTAGTTAATGGTTAGTGGTTACAAGGGTTCAAAACATGTAATCAGTACATTTTTTTAAAATAAAAAAAAAGTTATTAAGCAAAAAAGTTGCAAAACTTGATAAAAATACAGTTAAATGCCTATTATTTTTGGATTTTGCATAAATAATCATTTTCTATGGGTTTTAAGCTTTTTTCCTTGATTTTTTAAAATGTTAGTAAAGAAATAGTTATCGTGAACGGAGTATCGTTAACTTCCGTTAACTTTGTAGTAAAATTATCGGATTATCGTTATCGGAGTTAAAAATTGGGGTTAACGGATTATCGTTATCGAAGTTAACTTTTTGGTTAACGGTGCCCACCACTGCTAGCTACCAACCTGTGCTCGACATTCCCATTAACAACAGGGTGGTGCGTGGTGCGTCATTCTTTTATTTAATAAGAGGATGTAACTGAAAAAGTTTGCGAACCACTACTTTAGACGACAAACCAAATGATAGGAAAAAATCTTCGAAATGGCGTTGAGAAAGATTTTGGCTGTAGATAAACATTTCGACAGACAGACCAAATTATGGAAACACCGGAAAATATTCCTCGAATTCAAATTTTTTTTTTCAGCCAAAGTACTTGGATCTCCCAAAACGAAGACAAAAAAAAAAGTAAAAAAATAAATTATCTATTCTAATTTAACCTAATTAACTTAAGCTAATCTAACGCAGCGAAGCTGGGGATAATTTTGCTTAACCTGGCCTAATCTAACTTTATCTAATCCAAATCTAACCTTAATTTTACGGAGAATTTACAAGAATTTGTTAGAAAATAAAATTTAATAAAATCCTTTCGACACCATTTCCAAAAAATTCCGTCTATTTTTGTTGTTGTTGTTGTTTGGGAACAATATTATGAAGAGTTTATTCTCTTTTTACTATCTATTAAATTCCTAGAATTTGTTTTTGTAAATTTATAGGTTAAGTGTAGTTAGTTAACGTTGTTAGGTTGTGTTGTTGTTATGTTATGCCTGTTTAGGTTATGTTAGGTTAGTTTAGATAAAATTTGGTTGAGTTAAATCGTTTAACGTTTTGTCGTCTTTGTTAGCAAAAGTAGGAATATTTTCATAAAGGTTTTGCACTCGTGAAAAAGTTTTTCGACCTCTCAGGAATTTGGTTCGGCAGTCAAAATGTTCGCCTTTCAAAAAATTCAGATGCCGTTTTATGTGAATCCGTCCATTAACTTATGTACTATTAAAAGTTTTGAAATTATTTCTTTAATAATAAAAAGCGAGATATACTTAATATCTAGAGTCTACAAAGACTCAATACTGCTTCCAGTAAGATCACTGAAGTTTAGAGCGTTGGATATGTTCAGTAATTAGATGAGTATCGATCCGTGTTTTGGATGTGACGTAAAGCTGTATGTCCCCTCTGTCACGTGACCTTTGCCGTTACAAGGGCGGTTAAACAACCCTCAAAGATTATTAATAATATTAAAGTTTATAAACCAGTATTTACTTCCAGTTATTGTCTGTCTTTTGAGTTTAGTCAGTTATTGGCTTCGTACATAGATTTTATAAACAGAAATAAAGAAATGGGATTGGAATTAAATCAAGTTCGATTTGTAGTGAAACAAAAGGTTTTTGAGGTGTGGTGTGTTACGAGGTCAAATGAGATCAACAAATTTTTTTTCTAATTAAATGCTGTAGAAAATTTTTTAACGTAATAAAAAGTACTTTTGAATTTCTCTCCTACAAACATGAAAATATTTGACAAAAAGTTTTGTAAATGATTTAAACTAAAGGAAGAGGGTTGGAAATATCGGAGAGAGGAAGAAAATATTCTCCATGACGTACTGTATAAGTTTGGGCCTTTTAGAAAAAAGAAATTCATACAAAAATAAATAAATTGCATGTTTAGTGTTTCTTTAGTACTGGTGTTGATGAATTTCTTAATATTTCTTGTTAATGTATCATGTCAGTAAATGTGACGTTGTAGCATATTATAAAAAGTAAAGAAATTTAGGCAAATTTGCTACATCCGCCTTAACGCTGAAAAAGAAAATGAGGGTCTATCATGGAGAGAAAGTTCCGAAAAAGGGCGGATTATACACTCAAACATTGCATGCAGAAAAGTTCATGTATCGTGCTGATTTTACGCTTCTCCAAGACTACTAAAAGGCGTGCTAAACAAGCACGGCAATCTTGCTCTCCCCAAACCATAAATGTCCTTCTTTCATTCATATAGGTATGTCGTTAGATACTTTATTAACAATTCATGGTACATTTTACGATCTTGCTTAACTAGAAAAAAAATATTGTTTTGAAAAGTACACGCACCGTGCTAATTTCATCACGTTTCCAAGTTGATCCAGAGATTGTAGGGGATTTTTTTAGTGTAGGTAGTACATGTAACAGTGGCATGTCAGTCCGTATCATTATAACAGAATTAGGACTCTCTAGACTGAAAGTTAATAACTGGACTCGAACATGAGAAGAAGGTATACTATGTAGGATAAGGATCGTTCTCGCAGGTGAAGAATCCTAACAACTAATGAACACAAGTGAATAGTAACATCGTAGAAAAGAATACCCTCACCATCGCACTTGGAAGCCGTAGCGTCCGTAGCTCAGTGGGTAACACCCTTTCTTATAAGCGAAGTGAAAACACTAAGGGGGGGGTCGAATCCCAATGATCTACAGAACAGATCTACAGAAACTAAGGCTAACAAAGACCCTAAGATCTACTCTAAGGTTAGCCCGAGAGAAAGGAAAGAGTAGGGGGTTAAGAGAAGGGAATAAGGGGTTAAGTAAGTAGCAACACCTATCACTCGTGGGATAATATTCATTCAGATAAAGAGAAAAAAGACTCACCATCATCATCCGCCGGCCACTGCCGACAAGTCAGAAAAATAGTCGGAGAGAATAGGAAAGATTGCAGAGCGGTCCTCTACTCCATAGGGAGGTAAAGCCCACTCTGCCGGAAAAAGATGAAAATAAGTAAAATAAGAACGCTTACAAACCATGCAATACATTCTTAACTCAAGAACAACACATTCTTAACTCAAAGCAACACATTTTTCCAACTGTTGCAGACCGATCCTCCACTCCATAGGGAGGTAGAAGATGCAGCCCACTAAGCTGGAAAGGCGTGAAAGATGAAAAGAAGTAAAATAAGAACGCATTACAACACATTCTTAACTCAAACACTTATCATACCATGCAAACATGCAAACTACAGACATGCAATAAAGAGAGAAGGAAAATAAGTATGATGATGGTAATAATAATAATAATAATAATAATAATTATACAGAAGTTAGAACAGTGGGCTGTATGAGTTGACCTGAGCGCTGTGCCAGTTTCTGGCGTTCCTGATTGCACTTGGAATGAGGGAAAACCTTCAGCTTTGACGTCTACGCAGCAACAATGCAAAAAGAGCTGCACGGAAAGGGCATTCATCATCGGGTTTCAACAATAAAAAGGAAACTTTTAAAATCGATAACGTTTTGCAAGAAGGACGTGAATGAAGATTTGAACTCCAGAGGAAAGGTCATCTTCGCTGATAAAAAGAGTCTTCTTTTTGAATACCCTGTATATATTTATATATTAGAACGTCCGCTGCACCTTGCGCAACAAAATCCCACCGAAGGATAACCTCAAGAGGTTAAGACTGGGAGGGGCAGGTGTGTTACTAAAACCTTCCTTGGTTCTCCTTTAATGTGTATACTAAATTTGGTGCAGATTTCCCTAGCCGTTTAAGCGTGTATAAATGAACATCAGATATCCCCTGCATATTATATATATATATATATATACACTGTAGATATATATTTTTATAGATTATAAAATATATATCTCTATAAAATATATATATATATATATATATATATATATATATATATATAATATATATATATATATATATATATATATATATATATAAGTTACAGTCAATGTCTAAAATCCGGCAATTTGTAAATTGACTGAAATTTTAGGCAATGTGTCAAATTGATGATACACACAAAATCTAATCTAATCTAACCTAATGAATTTTTAGGCAGCTTATTGAGAAATACCAGTGGGCATGCATATGCAGCATTACCAGAAAGGTTAGGTTAGGTTAGGGTAGGTTTGTGTGTATCATCAATTTGACATATTGCCTAAAATTTCAGTCAATTTACAAATTGCCTGATTTTAGACATTGACTGTAACATATAGATGTGTGTGTATATATATATATATTATACGCATAGGTCACTCATTGAAATATCTGACAGATAGCCATTTAAAAAAAAATTATATTCGAATAAAGTTGCAGCGTGTTCCTCTATGATGACATAATATGTAATATACAGGGTGTCAAAAAGAAATTGAATCCGAAACAGAAAAAAGAGTTCGGTTACAATGATATATGCATTCTCCAATGGTTGCGTTTCTTTTGACCACCCTGTATAACTTAATTAAAAAGCGTAAAGAAATTTATGAAGACGACTGTACTTACTTATAAATACATAAATACATGGACCATCTAATGTTTACTGTCTTCCTCGTGTGACCTTCCTCGTGTGACCTTCCTCATAAATTAAAAAAGGCAGACCGCTAATTCCAATATTGTACGAGTATATTAATCAAGATCTTTAAAAGAAGTTAGAAAAAGAAAGTCTTTGAAAAACTTAAACAAATATTCGTGGGTATAGATTTTATATACCATCGTCCACAGTTTCCCTATAAGCGAACCCCAAACCCCGGGTTCGAACCCGATGATACTGGTAATAATAATGCGGGAGTTTGAGTAATGGGTCGCGTTAGTTGGCCTGAGCGCTGGGCCAGTTTCTGGCCATCCTGATTGATATTGTAGACTCTGTATCGAAAGAGTTTTGATCAAATTCTTGATAATGGAAAACTCTCGAGCCACTAAAAAATTACATCAATTTAGGACTAAAAAAATTGTTGATTCTGTGATTTTTTATTTATTTATTTATTCATTAATTTATTCAGCTAAACCTAACCTTTAGGATCAAAAAGGCTACGTAGTGTCGAGTGATTATTTGACTCGTTCTAGGAAATATGACGCAGGAGGGAAAAACGCTTGCTATTTGGTATGAACATGTTTTAATTAAAATGTTGTTTTTTTCTTTCGCGTAAGGTCAAACTCCCCCCTAACGATAAATTTGTATTTATGCAGCGCCATGTTCTATTTCAGTTGTATAAATTTAAATATCAAGTCATTTGTTTAAAATTATATTTCCATTGCCATTTTCAATGTTATTAACGTCATTGTTTCCCTGCGATACAATGATTTTTATTGTACAACTCTCGTGTTTATTTTGTTTACATTAAAAGTCTATTCTTATTTTTATTTTTATTTACAGTATTGTGTTTACGACAAAAGAATGTCGTTGTTTTATAGTGTGTAATCGTAAATATTAAGAGTTCCAAAGAAATTTAGGGAAACAAACGAAGTCCACTAATTATGTTGGTGACTTTATAGTGAGAATTAAATATAGAAATAGGTGAGGTAGATTGAATTGAATAAAATCTAATTCCAAAACGGGATAGAATTGAAATAAGACCCAGCTGGGAATTGAGTTTAATCCATTTTCTCTCTCTCTCTCTCTCTCTATATATATATATAACCTATAAATTGGATACAATACCTTATTTTTAGTATAAAAACAATACCTAATTTTGCGATGTCCACACACAGTGAATGAAGTAGTGACTTTGCACACCATTTTCATGTTGGCACTACCACTGCGCAAGAATTTTATCTTTTACTACACACCATCACAAAATCTACGCGTATTAAATTACACGATCAGGAGGCCAACGTATAGGTCCACATCTTCCTTGCCAAGGGTCTGGAAATGTTCATTCAACCACTGCCTCACGGGTAATGCGTAAGGTAATGAAACGCAAGTTGTCATTATCTGTTACAATCAGCCATTAAAGAAAATAGGATAAGTTATCTCACCTAGGGCACATAATGGCCAAAATCATGACACCAGGAGAGTTTTGTGACACTTATACAGGGTGTCCCAAAAGTCCCTATCTATTTTGTTGAAATAGGCTGAATTTCAAATAAATGTCACACTGACCTGAAGACAGATGTACTTCTATACAAATTACAAGTATTACACCATTAAAATCTTTAATTAGTAGTTTCCACATGTGCTCCATCTGTATCTCTGCAAATCTCAAAGCGGTCAGCTGCATTGCGGAACACATTTCCGAGCATTTCAGGGGTTATTTTCTCAACTGCTTGCCTAATGCGATCTCGCAGATCTGCTAAATCTCGAATATTTCTGCGATAGACCTCTTATTTAATGAAATCCCAAGCAAAGAAATCCAATGGGGTCAAATCCGGAGATCGCGCTGCCCAGGGCCTATTTCCCCCACGTCCAATCCAACGATTTGGAAAACGCTCGTTTAGGTATGTCTGAACAATTCTGGCATAATGACATGGTGCCCCATCCTGCTGAAAGACTACATTGTCGAGAATGCCATCTTCAAGAAGTTGAGGTTCTAGAAAATTCTGAAGCATATCAAAGTAAACAGGCCCTGTTACTGTAGCCTCTGCAAAGAAAAAGGGCCCGTAAATCTTAGACTTCGTCATTCCAAGCCACACGTTGACTTTAGGCGAGTTTCTTTCCCATTCAGTGAACTCAGTTGGCTTTTCATTAGCCCAGATGCGACAGTTATGTCGATTGATTTTACCACAGGTGTGAAAAGTTGCCTCATCGCTAAACAAAATGTGGTCCATTAAATTGTTATTTTGGATTTGTTCGACCATTTCCGCACATATTGCTGCTCTTTTTGGAAAGTCTTCCTCGTGTAAGCTGTGAAACAGCTGAATGTGATAACACCTTCAGCGTCGAACGCAAGATTCTGTGAACAGTTGTTTTGGGTATGGTTAATCTGTGGGATGCTTGGCGAACTGACATTCTTTGATCGTCTTCGAACATTATGCGAACAGATTCAATGTTTTGTTGTATTGTTCTTGGGCGTCCACTTCTTCCTTCATCATGCACAGATCCAGTCCTTTTGAATTTGTTCACCAATTCACGAATTGCCTTATCTGTCGGTCCAGGCTTATGAAACCTTCTTGAGAATCGGTCTCTAATTTCACAACATTTCATTCCTCTGATGCGACATGTTACTATCAAAACGCGTTCATGCACATCCATCACCAATGATACGGATCTGAAAAAATTAATTAAAAATTTAAAAATAATTAAAATAGAAATCTAATGCATGTATTTGTCTAGAAAGGTGCATGCAATCATGTCATTAAAACATTCATTTGAAATTCAGCCTATTTCAACAAAATAAATAGGGACTTTTGGGACACCCTGTATATTGTCATAGGATCATTTGGTGTTAATATGAGATGAAAATACTTACTGTTTGAGCAATAAAATTAGGGTAACTATTATATCAATCTCATGGAACTCCTTGGTGTGTAAGAAATAAGTACTAGAGTTTTTTTTCACTTAAATATGAAATACCCTGTATTGAGAGTGTTACAAGGAGTTACAAAGAAATGAGGGAGCCACAACAGCTTTACAGCCGATTCGAGGTGGTATCTGTAGTTTTCGTTCAGATGCAGACCACCCACAGAGAGAAGAATTAGCACAGAAAGAGAAGAATTAGCGCGCGCACACACACACACACACACACACACACACACACACACAGAATTCATTAATCTGTTCATTTGCTCATCGGTTTATCTGAAAGAAAAAGTTAATGTGATTTGCATGTAATTATTTTATTCTGCTATTTTTTAATTAAGTTAGAACGCTGCACGCAAAAGCTAATCGTATAAGTTAATTATAAGAAACTACAATTGCATCTTGCCTGAAAAAGAAAAAAGGAAAAAACGTTTATGAAAAAAATGATGGAAAGACATAAATGAAATTTAATTAAATTTTAAATATTAAAACAGTGATGCACAAACCCTGGCCCGCGGGCCAAATGTGTCCCCCACGGGTCTTTTCAGTGGCCCCACGGGTCTTTTCAATTCAATGAAAAAGTTAGAATATAAAAGTGACCCAATTTATGACTTAGATGGAAAGTAAGTAGGCTAATACATTTAGTTATTTTCTTCGCTTGGCCCTCACATCAAAAAAGTTTGTGCACCACTGTATTAAAATAAAGAATGATGTTTACAATTACGGGTATTAAGAAGTGGCAATTGACGGTCATATTTGACGTACGAGAGTTATTAAAATACGTACCGTTTTAGAAAAAAAGTTCGCCTAGAAACGTTAAATTTTTGAAGAGCATAAATTACTAATTAGTAATAATTTGGGTTTTTGTTTTGAAAAATTATTATTCCTTACGAAAACGAATTAAATATCCGAAGGTAAGATATTACCAGTTAGTAATTTTTTATGCTTTTCGGAAATTGTTTCTCGGCGGACTTTTTTCCAAAAGTATACATGATTCATTAAGGGGTGTTGCAAAAAGTTTTTATTTCCATTTTTTATTAGTTTAGGCAGACTACCTCTGAACAGGGTTCACAGAAATTTGCGAAGTTTCGTTTATCCACTTCGGGTTAGTGGGATTGTACAGATCATCGACATCGATTTTAGAATTATTGCGCTACCGTTTAACGTTGAGAAGGACATCCGTAAACAAACGCGACGCCACACCGAATGCGGCGCCTTCGATACGAGATTTGATTTCCTTGGACACCATGAAAGCTCTTGAGGCAACGATGATATAACGTAATGATAAAAATAGGAATACGATGGTGCAACTAACAAACGGAATGTTCCAGTTCTTGTTTTGGACAAACAATACTAAATTTACTTTTTCTTAAGAAAAATATAGATTTTTAAAAATGTAATAGAAAATCCTATAAAAAAAAATTTTTTGCAACACTCCCTACATTTTTGTCATTCAGTCACTGTCTAAATGAGGGGTCGACAAAAGGCACGCATGCCACAGGGTGGCATGCGAAGAGATTTTGTGTGGCACCCTAATTCACAGAAAAAAATAACATTAAAAGTATATTTATTAAAAAAAAAATCATTTTCATTGTATTTATCCGGCATCACATTCAGGTTGACTTTGATGTAAAAATAGCTTTTCCTAAACCCAACGGATGGAATGAAGTTGACTTGCTGCTCAAGCTGTAACGATGATGTAACACAGTAACGTTTTCTTATGACGTTTGATGTAATTTTTAGAATTATTTATGTTTAAAATGCTTTTGATAATAATTAAAAGTTAAAAACTGTATCTGTATAATTTAGGACTACTACTTTATTAAAGTGTTAATATATCGTATTTACGTATTATTATGAAGATAAATCATAAAGTAATCATATTACACACGTTATAAAATTATACTATTGTAACCTACATTTGAAAGAAACAATGGTGGCACGCGCGGAGGGTTTTAAAGTTTGAATATTGATGATCGACATCTAATAGAAAAACGTTGCCGACTCTTGGTCTAAAACTCTAAATCATGAGAAAAATTTCATTGTATCCTTGCCAGAAAGCGTCATTTATATAAATAATTTTATTCCATATTTATAAACACACACACACACACACACACACACACACACACACACACACACACACATATACATATATCAGTGGCATCCAGTCAGGTACACAAAGAAAACTTATGATAAGATAAAACTAAATTAACTAAACTTCTATTCTACTTTTTTTTAGAGTTCTTTCCACTGTGAATAAAAAAAAATATGATATAAACAAAATTTAAACCATGAAAATAAAAGATTTCACACTCTTGTTCTGCACAGACATAATTCAAATTGCGTGACACTCGGGTGCCCTGTGAGCTAATTTGGTTCTTATGTGCACGAGTATAAAATCATAGCTATTGACTAGGATATATTTCCCTGGCTGAGACTGGCTGAAAAAGCCACAATGTACGCAACTTTCAATTTGCGTTTCAGCTCTTAACAATCCATATAGTTAAAATTTTAGCAAATATTATTACCTTAGTTACATGCATGACTCGTATATAATTGTAATTTAACTATTAAGTGTGAGTAATAAATCAACTTCAGAATAAGAGTAATTTTTAAGTATTTTATTATGTGTAATTTATTTTAGAAGGGCTGGGATGGTGAACACTGGCAACATCACGCATCACAGTCAAGTTGCCAGCGAAGCCTCAAGGTTTTCGTTTAAATATTTAATTATTCGATTAATTATTAAAGGAAAATATTTGAAGTTGCGTTTAATTTATGTATTATGTATTGGAAACCATTACAAAAAAAAAGCTTTAAATTTTTGTAATTTGTAAGGTACATTTTTTGTTTATTTTTATATTAGAAAGTTCCTCGAAATGATATTTGCTTGGTTTTCTGATCCAGCTAAAGGCTCGTGTACACAATATGTACCTAGGTTCAGAAGGTCACGGCACTTCACTGATATAGAGTATATATATATATATATATATATATATATATATATATATATATATATATCCGTTTTTATAAAAACAAATTGTTTTAAAACAGTACAAGAAATTGAATAATTCAACATTCTAAAAGGTAATTTATTTATTTTTTTAATTTAAGAAACCATAAAGATACGATGAATATGAAAGAATTCTCATATGAATTTACTTCATGTGCAAAATAACATGTGTACTGAACACTGAAAAATATCTTTTTCCGTCTTTTATAAAAGTTGTGCCTTGCGTGACCTCCCAATTTTTTCCCAAGACAAAACTTGAAGTCTGAAACATCAAGAAACAATAGTCCATCTTCGAAAAACACTTTTTCAATGTTACAAGCAAAATCGTCGCACGATATTGGGGTACTGTGGTGATGTTTTTCAAATAATATTTTGTTTCTGGAGACGTTGTGAAAGCTGGCAATCACGTAATTAATTTAACCACTTAACTTTATCACGAAGACATTTCGGAAACCAAATTAAAATAAGTTCTGAATAAATTTTAGGGATTTCTTATTTAGTGTAACTCCAAATCATTTACAGTATAACTTAATAGCGTTAAAGAGGTGTCCCTCTTTATTTTTATTTCTACAGTTGCAATTCTTAGATATACGAATTAAATTGGAACATGCGAGCTACGAAATATCGCTATTCCTATAATTTTGACATTCTCTTTTATTCTTAGTCGAGAATCTTCCTAAACCCCAAATAATAATGAAAAACCCCTATTAGATTTTCACCAATTTTTTAGTGACAATAGCCCTAACTTTCTCAAAAATTTGTTATCCCTTCAAAAAATTTCTTAGGCCAAAGTTTACATTAGCACTAACTTTTTAGACAGAATATATATATTCTTTCACTCCAAACATTTTTCTCTTAGTAACAGCTTGTGCGTGAAATAAATACAGTAGAACGAACATTTTTTACAGTGACTTTAGCTGACGAAGGAATATACGTATGAACGAAAGCTAGGGGCCTACTTGAAATTATTTATAAAAATTAAATAGGTAGTTAGCACTTCATATAGGCCTACATAAACTTTTCAAAGTTAAATATACTTTTAAACTAATTCCGTGAACGAAATACGCATGGCAGCCGTGTGCTATATGACGTTCAGCGAGAAAAGAATAGAGGTGACCAGTAAGAGGCCCGATGTTCATCGTGTTTTAACAAAACAGTACTGGTGTCAACGTTTTTTTTTTCGGTTGGTGGCAACACTCTCTGAACTTTTGTTCATATGGTTAGAAGACATTAAACGATCCGAGCAACTAATGAACCAAAGTTTAGGAAAGAGGAACGAGATTCCAATGACGTTCGTAATTTTTTTTCCCTCACCGGTTTTTTCTTATGATGTGGCACGGATAAATATGAAAATACTCGGAATATTTTTGGCATTTTATATAGCAAGGGTATATTTAAGAATCAATTCACGTGTTCATTTATTAATCTCTCTCTCTCTCTCTCTCTCTCTCTATATATATATATATATATATATACTGCACAGTTTTGAGTGAAAAATAAACTTGTAACGAATTAATTATATAGTCCATTTTGGAGAGGAATTAATTAGTCAGGGAGTCACATTTACCCCAATATCAAACCTATAGCAGAAAATATTTTCAAGTACATTTGGCTTAATTATATAACTTTATTTTAGCGCACATGTTTATCAAATTTTAAATTCCTCCACAGGAAAGAAAATAGTAATATACTGCATATAATTAAATATTTAAAAACTCTAAACAAGTGGAGTTAATTATTTATTAATAATTTTTTATTATTTCGAAATTAAGGTGGTTGGTAACAGTATAGTTGTCACACGTCGCTAGATTATCGAACAATTCATTGAAGAAATACGAATAAAAAAATAATGAGTAAAGGAATAATATAATAATAATACAGTGCGCTCACAAAATATCGAAATAATGGGGCGGTTGCGCCGTCCGGAACTTGTGAGAATTTCGATCCTCGTGACTATCGGATCCAGTCACCATAATATGTACGTACGGTCATAAACAAATTCATAAACAACCTTCAAAAAGACTAAAATAAGCTCTAAATAACTAATGCAGCATAATACCGTCAATATAAGATACAGTAATACATTTGAAACCATTATTTTACATAAATAACTTTTGTAAACTATAGGAAGCATAATATGTACCGTGTACGATACTGTACCAAACTGTATGTTTGAATATTGACCGAACTTAGGGAATGCTGTTGACAATACAATGATGTATCATTTAGAAAAAGCTTTTATGATAAAATACGAGTAAATATGTACACTAAATTTAAAGAAGGAGCTTTTCCGAAATTTGGACTGTTTCCGAGTTTTTTGAAAATAAGATATTTAATGTAGATTTTTACGCTGATTTAAAAAATGTAAGTCTTTTTTTTGGAGAAATGAGCGGTTCAAAAGTTATGTTTGTTATTGTAATGTTGTATTAGGTCAAAAACTATAACAATACAACTGAAAACTAATACAAGAGTTATTGTATTCTTTAGTAATATTGGCTTATATTACTAAGTATTTGTGTGAATGGATTTCGACCGTTATTTTTCTGTCTCCACATGAATTCGCACAAGTAGGTATCAATCAGGTCAACTGAATGCCCGGTTAGGTCAACTGAATGCCCGGTTAGGTCAACTGAATGCCCGATTAGATTAATTGAATGCCCGGTTAGGTTAATTGTACGCCCTTGACGATTGGTTAAGTTGTCGTGATATTTTCGTTAGTTTTAACGTTAACTAATATCTATGGAAAGGCTGAAATTTATGAAAAATAGTATTAACAATATGACAAATCAATATATACATGCAAAAGATTTTTCTACAGTAACTACAGGTAAACTAGTACACCATGTAACTTTTAAAATAGTAACTATACATAAACTAGAACACCGTGTAACTTTTAAAATAATAATTTCTCCAAAAAGAGACTTACATTTTTTAAATCAGCGTAAAAATCTACATTAAATATCTTATTTAAAAAAAGTAGGCAACAGTCCAAATTTCAGAAAAGTCCCTAAAACAATGCAATGTTACATAATGTTAATTTACAATCAATATACCTGAGGGTTCTTGTAGATTTTGGGATGACATATGAAGACCGAAGTGGCTTCTCTGTGTGGATTTCGTACGGGTCAGCCGAACGCAGATGTACGATTAGCAATTTTCCCCCTCCCCCTGACAATTACCCCTGGGAATTGCTTAAACATGTGGATGCAACACCATCATAGATCTGATTCCACCCACTTAAAATAACATACGTCATCATAACCGCAGAGGTCAAAATCACAGCGATCAAAAATATAAAAATTTCCATTGCAAATGAATAGGGGACAGCGCACACTCTGAAGCTCAGAACGGATTACGGAACTGAAATGGCTGGTCGCACTGAAGCGGTGTAAGTCACGCCGTGGGTGATCGGAATTTCGAAACTTCGAGATTTCGATCGATCGTAGTTTCGAAATTTCGTGACTGCACTGTATAAGTTTCGCTGATACCAGTATTTTTGACAAAGTCGAAATCTGTCACAAAGATCGTTATTGACTGAAATTGGTCACGTGGGAAATAATTAACCAGTCTGAAACGACCACCTATCCTAATGTAATCTGGTATCTGTGAAACTTGATATTAGCCAATAACAACAATAAATAACAATAATAATATTATTATTTCCTTTAACATTACACATTAATTAAAGTTTGAGTTTAAACGTTAAAAACAGAATAGTATAATAGAATTAATAAAATTTTTTTAAATTTAGTTATACTTAAAAAATATGAGATTAAATTATAAACTAATAATAGTGAATAGTATGGCGATTATAATTTTATTTTTTAAGAATATAAATAAAAAAACTCGCATCAAAAGAGAGAAGAAAATGATAAAGAAAAAAGAAATTATATCTTTTGGCAGTTTAGTTGAAAGTTGATATGTACCAATAGTGAAACCTAATTTTTATTGTTTTTAGAAATATATAATATTAGCTCTGTTTAAAAGGGATCATTTTGGGGGGCACCCACCCTTTGCCCGTCCTTTCTATATTATACATATATATGTTAACCCCATCTTCTATGGCCTTGGTTGGTTCGAAGTCGACGGGGCTTCTGGTTAGGAGGCAGCAACGGATCTGTTACTCGCACTAGTTTCTGCTATACTACTCTCAGAGTTCTTCTATAGTGGTTCAGAGGGTTCTGGGAAAACTTACTAAATTATCTGACGGTTCCCCGATGCTTCTCATAACGAATCGGGAAATTATTTTTCTCTACTTTATTGACTGAGTTCTCTGAAGAAAGCACGGCTCGAAGGAAAAGATAAAAAAACTTTCTTTTACTGTAATTTACTGCTAATATGTACAGGTAATGTACAGCCTCTAAGTTAGATTAGACTTTTACAGGGGAGAGGTTCGACCTCTTTCGACCGTGGCTCAGGCCGGAATTTAAAAGTGAGGAGGCCCTTGGCCTTCTCGAGGAGGGTTCCAACCTCCTCGCTGAAGGGCTGCTAAGACAGGAGTGATTGAATTTACAATACAAGAATTAAATAAGTCTAAATTTTGAGGGAGTGCAGTTGAAGGTTAAGTTCCCCCCTTTAACTGGAGATCTGGACAGTTCTTGAACGTTAAGTATAATTTAAACTCGTATCAGAATTTTGAAAGCTTCCAAAATAAAACGAAAAAATAAATAACAAAAAAAATAATAATAATAATATCGCCGAGTATACATTCCTAAATGGCGACATAATGTCGGAGTAGTACATTGAGTACAACCCAAGCACATTATTAAGTACATTGTAATTTTGGTTTATTACAACTATGATTATAATTACCAATTAATTCATATTCGCTTATTATCGTTAATTACAGTTTTCATTAAAGTATATTAATTACATTATATTAAATTATTACATTTAATTACAATTTTAGCAAATTGTTAATTGACATATCTAATACTGAAGTAATCTAAATAGGTGATACAATTTATATAATGAAGGAGAGTTAACCGTTGTCCTATAACACTGCCCAACACCAATTTTGCTGATTTAATTCTAACACCTGTTTTTAGGTAACTTTGGTGTGCTGATTTAAAAAGTCACCTTAGTTTTTGCCTATCACGTCAGGTTTTTGAGCAATCAAATACGGATATTTTGGAGATATCGCATTTTGGCAGGGTTATGCCCAATTTTTTTTCTTTTCAAAAAATAAGTTTTTACATACTCAGAATCAGCATGGAAAAGTAAACAATTGTGTAGGGAGTGAACTTTAATATACAATGGTAATATTGACACATAAAGTGATTAAAAGTGCTTAAATAAGCAAAAAATGAATCCATATTAAAGCAAGCACGGGACCAGTTTTCTTAACATTGTCTTTTTCTTGTTTTCTTACTTTTCAGTGCTGATAAATTTTCTCTTATAGGACTTCCTAGAATGAGAGATGTCAAGACAATCTCTCTGCAGGCTCCAGCAGTAGTCAGCCATCATATGGGTATCCCATCTTCCTTGGAATCGTTCTTCCATCACTTTGATATCTTGGTGGAACCTTTCACCTTGCTCTTCACTAACATCACCAAGATTTTCTGGAAATTTATCCAGATGACTGTTGAGATAGTGAACTTTAATGCTCATGTTGCAACCCAACTGCTGAAAGTTTACAAGTAACGTCACTAGCGGAACCGGCTGCTCTCACTCCGCCAATGGGAAATCTCTCTCAGATCATGACGTCACGCTCACACCTGGGGAAATCACAGATACCCAAGATTTTAATATGTTGTACATGACCTTTAGATTTAATGCACATATTTGCGTATTCCACAGATAAAATTTTAACAGCAAAACAGCTGTTAACAGGTCTCAAAAATCATCAATTTTGATAAGCGCCCTTCATGGATCACCCAAAATAGGCATATTGCATTGCACGAAAACCTGATGTGATGGACAAAATCTAAGGTGATTTTTGAAATCAGCACATCAATATTATCCAGAAACAGGTCTTAGAATTAAATCAGCAGCAAAAAATGTTTTTTGTTGGGCAGTGTAATTTAAAGGGGATTAACAGCAATGTTATATATTTATAGTTAACAATAATTACGCCAAATTATGTCAAATATTATTAGAATATGGTTGGTTATCAGAGTTTGAAAGTCTAATTAGCCAGCGATGAGGAAAGCGGAGAAAAATACGGTGTACTTTCCATTGGAAGTACACGGACATTTATGATAACGTAATACATAAGTAATATAGAATTTGAATGACAGTTAGGTAGAAATAGTAAGTACATGTAATGAGAACGGGGATAACTATGTGACGTAAGCAGATAACGAACCAGTGGCCTGGCAGGGAAACAATACAGTATATTATAATAATATAACATAACATCTTAACGTTATAAATTGGTAGCAGAAGCAAGAGAGGAGATTTAGAATTCAGATGCTTGCTTTTGGCGACGTCATCGGAATTCGAACATTAGTATCAGCATTAACGAATAACTTGCGAGAGGTGAAATAATTAAAAGAAAAAGTAAAAGGAATACATGTGGACGTATTTATTTGTACGTAACTATGTACATAATCATGATCATCAGGGGACATGTACGAATGCACAAAGTATTGTACAGTACACATATCCGTGCGTAACACAATAGGTTGTGTACGTAAAATAGACACGAGTAAACATGGACTGATAGGTTGATAGGGCATAAGTAGACAATAGGTAGATGAATGAATAAGTAATAAAATTAATAAAGGATAGCGGTCAAGAAAGGACATGGATGTGTGAATGAATATGGTCGAATAATATTTATACTGCATAACACCAGACAGGACACAACATATAAATAATGACTTATAGAGAATGAAGTTTTTATTATTATTAAAGAATTTACCATACACTGAATACGAAAGATATCCACATACTAAATAGGTGATTCAGTATTCAAGGTATGGAAAATGTGAGGAGAATTAAGTTACTTTATGACGTCATAGTTTATCAAATTATGCAATAAGTTAATTCATAATTAATACGCCATAGTTATTTAATTCGTACGTACAGTACAAGTCATTATTGGGAGAAATTAGAAGAAACGAATTAGAGAAATACAGTAATGAAAGGTTTATAGCCATTGTACAAAGAGTGAGTGAAACTATTAATTAAATATATATACTTATACGAGTATACAGTAAATATTAAGGAATATTAAAAAAAATGAAACAATTCACCAATTATTTGTCAAAAATAGAAAGTAAATCAAAATTTTATCCAAACTCGTGTTAGGCGATTTTGGTTATGTAAAAATGAATATTTGAATATAAAGATTATATAGGACTTATTCATTGTTCATTTTCACATATATATACATATACACACAGTATATATATATATATATATATATATATATATATGGGATGAATTTCACAATAAAACACGTGAAATGAATGAATGCTGCAAACCCACAAGGAAAAAGAAAAACGATTCCAAGGCCTTTCGTGTATTCAAAGCTACACCTCGTCAGGGAATGAAGTTAAAAGGCGAGAAGCCCATATATATACAACGTACAGGAAAAACAAAACAATTAGCACATACTTAACAAGGGTTAATGAGAGGCAAAAGAAATTTTAACATGATATCGTCAATTTTATAAGTCCCCGAGCTGTTATTGAAATTGTTTTTAAAATGAATAAATGCACATTCTAGAATATTTCGTTCTATTATATCTCTGTTTTTAACAAGCGCTTTAGAACTATCCCACTTGATGCTATGGTTACATCTATACATATGGTTAAATAAAGCATTGGAAGTACTAGCTGTTCTACAAGCATATTTATGCTGTTTACCCTAATATCTAACGTTTTACCGGTTTGGCCTATATATACTGAGTTACATTGTGTACATCCGATCGAATACACACAACCAACAACATTATCAGGGCTATTCTTTATTAGGCGTGATTTAACAGTATTATTATACTTAAAGATTACATTAATGCCAATTGCTTTAAGTACAGTTGGAAGGTATTGAAAATTAACATGGTAAGGTAGGCTAAGGATATTTTTACGCTGAAATTCCTTTACAATTACATTATTATAATACCTATTCTTGGCTTTCTTAAGACAGTTATCTAAAAATGAAATAGGATAACATAATTTAGTACCAATATTCATGATATTGCATAACTCGGAATCTAAAAATTCAGGACTGACAACTCTCAATGCTCGAAGAAACATAGCAGAGAAAATAGAGGATTTAATCGAAGGATGATGGTCAGAATAAAAATGCACGTAAGAGTTATTATTAGTAGGCTTACGGTAGACTTCATATTTGAACTGATTAGAGCATCTCCAAATTTTTAGATCAAGAAAAGGTAGGCTTCCCTCATTTTCTTTTTCAACTGTAAACTTAATAGATGGGGCTAAATTGTTGAGCCTACCAAGAAATAAGTCCACATCCAAATTATTAGGCCAAAGGCATAAATATCATCTATATACCTGTACCAAACCAGGTTAAAATTAACAATCGTAGGCAAAATTCTACTTTCAAAAAATTCCATATATAAATTAGCTAGTACAGGTGAAAGGGGATTTCCCATAGCCAATCCAAACGACATAACATAAAACTTATTTTCAAACTGAAATTTACAATCTTTGACACAGCTTAATTAACTCAATAAGAGTGTTGTGTTGAACAGGGAAAGAATATTCAGAAATCTTATCTTTTAAGAAATCAAGTAGGTCATCAACAGGAACTTTTGTGAATAGCGAGCATACATCGAAGCTTACCAATTTGAAATTAGGGTCATTAGGGAACTTCAGTTTGTCAATAAGATCCATGCTATTTACAATATGTGACTCAGAAACAGAGCCAACTAATGGTGTTAATAAACTAACTAACCATTTCGATAGCTTATAGGTCGGGGACTTATAAAATTGACGATATCATGTTAAAATTTCTTTTGCCTCTCATTAACCCTTGTTAAGTATGTGCTAATTGTTTTGTTTTTCCTGTACGTTGTATATATATATGGGCTTCTCGCCTTTTAACTTCATTCCCTGACGAGGTGTAGCTTTGAATACACGAAAGGCCTTGGAATCGTTTTTCTTTTTCCTTGTGGGTTTGCAGCATATATATATATATATATGCGCATGTAAAACTCCCGAAACACAAACTAATGGGGATTGGGAGGCAGTTTGTTATTAAAACCTTTCTTGGTTCCCCCTTAATACGTACGTTGCTGCATGTAATGTTCTTCGCCTCACAGACGACTCCGTACATGTGGCAACGCCGCAGTGATAGTCAATGTACCCCAACTGGGGGGAAGGTGGTGTGGAGGGGGGGACAACCGAGTCCAACAACATATAACACAGACATATACTGTATATCTAAAGGACAATTGAATGTGCAGTCATTGACATACAGGTAAGTATATTGTAATATCTGTGTTCATAAAGATAAACAAGTAATATGATCGTGAACAGCGTTGAGCTCCATGTAGTTTACTAGTCTTATAGAGTAACAAGCGGAGCGACCCGGCATTGCCCGGGTGGAAGTTGAACGCTAAATATACTTACTTTGTGTTACTTTGTGTGAGTTCAAACGACGGTTCAGGATCGACCTGCGGTCGACCCCTCTGCAGTATCCCGCCTCATTTGCAGGATTTGTTGAAGGAGGGAATTGTTGTCTGATCTCCTGCCCTCGTAACCAGCCACGCATGGCTGTTCAGGGACTTTACACAGGAATCTGTCCAGCTGTACTTCTCTCGGTAGGCCATTGAAAAGCTTTGAGCCCCGTATTCTGAGGGTATTTTCCAACCTCGTTTTCATGGCCCCCTGTCCCACAGCAGCTGGGACTGTACAAAATCTGCCTCTTCTCTCATTCCAATTTCTTTCTATTTCATTTCTAAGGTCAGGGACAAACCCCTCCAGTATTTTCCATATGTATATGTTGTGTACCGCTCTCGCCTTCTTTCGAGAGAGTAGACTTTCAGGGATTGTAGTCGAGATCAGTAGTCTTCACCTTCCGTTTCTTCTATCTTAGACGGAAAAGTCCTTTGTATAGCTTCAATGTTCGCAATGTTTCGTTTTCTGTATGGGCTTGTGAGTACTGAGCAATACTCAATTATTGGTAGGATTAGGCTCTTCCATAATTTGAGGATGATGTTTGCTTTTTTGCTGCGGAATCTCCTCCAGATGATTCCCATCATTTTTCTAGCCGTTGTAATTTTGATGTTGTAGTGCTTTCTGAATTCTGTATCCGACAACATTATCACTCCCAGATCCTGACTTGTAGGTTTGGTGTTATCTGTTTGTCTTGCAGAGTTTGTACCTTTTATTCTGCAGCTCCTTGTTATTACCAGATCTTAGACGTTGGAATTTTTCTTCGTTGAACTTCATATTGTTGTCTTCTACCCACTGAAATAATGCTTCAATGTCGTTTTGTAATTTTCTTATGTCACCTTCGTTCAATATTTCCTTACATATCTTTGTGTCATCTGCGAAACATGATACAGTACTGTCCTTAAAATCTGCATCAATATCTGCAATCATTATTATGATCAGCAAGGAAGCTAATACTGTCCCTTGTGGGACAGAGCTCACGACTTCTGAGACTTTCGATTTAACTCCGTTTACCACCACTCTTTGTGCTCTTTGTGTTAAGAAATTAAATATCCATCTTCCTAGCTTTCCAGTAATTCCTGTATTCTTAAGTTTGTGTGCTATGATTGCATGGTCACATTTATCGAAGGCTTTAGCAAAGTCCGTATATATTACATCTATGTCTCCTGCTGGTCTAGTAGCTGTGATAGGCATAACCTTCCAGCCCTGAAGCCATGTTGATTTGGGTTGTATAAGTCTTTTTCTTGTAGTTAGTAGGTAGTTTTGCCTCTACTTATACGTTCAAAGCGCTTTATAAAGTGTGAGGCGGGAGCCACAGGCCGATAGTTCTTGGCCATTGCTATGTTACCACCTTTAAATATGGGGGGTGCAATGTTCGCGTTCTTAAGGGGGCGTGGAATTTGTCCTGTGTCGAGTGATTTCTTCCACAGTAAGTATAGATGTTTGGCAATACTCTCTTTACATTTCTTCAGAAAAGGTGGTACTCCATGTGTCTGGCCCTGGGGCTGAATTGTCTCGCATCTGTGATAAAGCCTTAATTACATCTCCTTCCGTGAACGCGAAGTGCATTAGTAGGTTTGTGCCGATATTTGTTCTTGGTTGATCTGTATTTATGTCGAAAAATTCGTCTGGGTTTTCCACTTCCATCTCATACTTAGGGATGCTAAATACAGAGTTAAATTGTTCCCGAAGCAGTTCGCTTATTTTTTTCGGGTCATTTGTTTATTTGGCCTCCACGTCTATCAACGGACCAATACTCTCTTTACACTGCATTTTCCTTTTCGCAAACGTGTAGAAGTAATTTGAGTTTTTTTTATGTTTTCTGCTACCTTGTTTTCCTCCTCGTTTGTCTTATGTATGAATGTTTGCTTTAGGTTCATTTCTCTTTCGCCAAGTTTCCTCTCTAGTTTGAGTCTCTTTGCATCAGTTCTGCATCTGTGGATATGTTTTATGGTTTGTCTTCGTTGCCTGAATAGTGTCCTGATTTTCCTCTCGAGCTTGCTACGTTTTCTTTTCTGTCTCTCTGGGATATGTTTCAGTATTATAGGTTTGGTTTCAGTCTTTATTATACATAGTATCTTGTGGAGTCTTTTCGTGAAGTAGAAATTCCCAATTTACTGCCTTCAAATCTTTATTTACGTTTTCCCAATTTACTTTCTTTGAATTTATGTTTAAGCCTTCAAATGCGTTTTCGGACCTCTGGGTGCTAACTTCAATTGTATATCGATGAGACTATGGTCGGAGAACTTTGTGTGCATTACTTTTTTATTTATTGTTATCTTATTGTTATTTGTCAAGATTAAATCGAAAACGTTCTCTTTTCTTGTAGCTTCACAGATTTCCTGGGTAAGGGCGTAATGTTCCATAATATCTAAGAGCATTGTTGCTTGGGTTCTATCATCTTTTGTAATGTTGCCATGAAACTTCTCGACATATCTAACTTCGTCATTTTTCTTCGATGTTATGAATGGGAAATTAAAATCTCTGAAAATTCGAATATTTGTTGCTGGAGTTTCAAGTAATTTTAATGTTTTCTATTTAATTTGTAGCAAATTGGAATTCACTTTTTGTGGTGTTTGGTGGTCTGTAGATGTTCATAATGGTTAGGGTCAGTTCTTTTACTTCTAATATAATAACTTCGACTGTGCTGTTTGATTTGTTTACCTTCACTTCACATGTGTATGTGTTTTTCACGTAGATGCAAGACTGCTCTGTGTATGTTGTAGTCCAGCAATGCTAGTTCAGTATCCTCGATGCAGTTTTCACAGCCTTTTTCATATTTATGTAAGTGTGTTTCCGTTAAGCATATATCTATGCTGGCTTCGGTAGCTAAATTCTGTAAGTATTGTAATTTGCAGCTGCGTGGTCCGTGTAGAGGCCTTGAATATTTGTGTATAAAACATTCATCGGGTTTCTAATTTCAGTTTTCAGTTTTCCTATATACTGGTCGTTTCCAGGTCGATGTCGGTTCCTGTTTGGTGTTATTGGTTGGGCCGCTGTATTTGGGAGAATTGGGGTTGCGGCCTTGATGTTACTGTGGTTGTTGTATTATCGGTGGGTAGTGTTGGATAGAGGGGTGATGTATGTAATGGTGTGGTGAATATACCTGCGGAGTCCTGTCCTTTCTTGTTAGCAGGGCAAGCTGTGTTTTTATCGTTTGCACATAGGAGGGTAGTAAAAGTGGCAGTTTTGTCCGTATCTGCATATTCCATTCCTTATCACATCGAAACATTTTTTGGGGTGACTGTACCTGCAGTTTGATCCATATATGCACGACCCTGTTTTATAGTATTCACATATGGCCCGTCGTTTAATCACCTTACGAGCCCTATGTGATTCGATTACTTTCTTCTGTTCCGCCACCACTTCTTCCCTACTCAGTGTTTTTTTTGTCTTCGGCGAGTTTTCATTAGTGTTCCAGGTATCTTTCTCTTTCTCCTTTGTGTTCCTGGTATCCCTCTCTTTTTCTTTTGTGTTCCTTTTATATCTCTCTTTGGCAGGGGGGATTTCACCCTCTGAGGCTACTTTTGCATCTCCCTGTAGCATACTTTGTTGTATTGTGTTGTCCTGCGCCTCGTGTTCGGTTGTGTCGGCGTTTCCTGGTGTTTCCTAGTTATCTGTCGGTAAACATGTATTGCCCATTTGCATTGCTCTTTGTACTATATTCTTATTTTTTTTCATGCACTTAATGCACAGGAAGCCATAAAGGCCTATGATTTTGTTATTTATTCTCTTTATCACTTTCCTGTCTTTTTTACCTACATTCGTGCATTCGTAATGTTTAAAGGTATTGCACAGAATGCATTTTAATCCCGTGTTCTGGTCTGCTTCATTTTTGCAATCGCAGAACTGGTGCGTAGCGCATTCCATTAAACATAATCCAGCTCTATTCAGCTTTCTGAATTTATTGCAGTTTACACACTTCTTCATATTTTTTGCCATTCTTTCCTTTATTATTTCCATTATGCTTTCTTTATTCTTTATTATTTATTATTCTTTATTCTTTCTTTATTCCTTTATTCTTTCCTTTTTTTGCCTCGTTTCTTCTCACTTCTCAAATTTCGTCTCGAAAACTTGACCTTCCCGTTTTATGGCTCTTACGAATTTTCTCTGACCTATTTCCCCTCTATAGGCCTACTGTAAAAATCACAGGGTTTTTTTAAATATTTCAGTTGATGTTGTTTTTCTTTGTGCACGGTATATGCCACCAGCTTTTACTTAATAAATTATTATCGCGAATGCACTGATATTTAACACACACACTGGTATAAGATAGAATTTACCGCTGAACTTATAAACATAGTTATTTCGATATTACACAGAGCGGAAACAAAACGTCCTACACCACGAGGTAGACACACACACACACACACACACACACACACACACACATATATATATATATATATATATATATGCCCGGTCAGGTTAATTGAATGTCCGGTTAGGTTAATGGAATGCCCACGTAGGTTAATTGTACGCCTTTAACGATTGGTTAGGTTAAGTCGTGATATTTTAGTTTAGTTTTAACGAAAATATCACGACTTAACCTAACCAATCGTCAAGGGCGTACAGTTGACCTAACCGGGCATTCAATAATTTTACCGTAGGTTTCGATATATATATATATATATATATATGACCTCGGAGGCCGACGCCACATAGCCTATATATATATATATATAATTATATATATATATATACATATATATATATATTATATATATATATATATTATATATATATATATATATGCAAATAAAATGCACCGCGCAGTATATAAATGAATAGAAACGACATAAGTATTAAGGAACGTTTCATTATTTCGTTATCTCTCCTCCTCGTGTGCAGAAACGTTCCTTAATACTTATGTCGTTTCTATTCATATATATATATATATATATATATGTGTGTCTCGGAGGACGACGCCACATAGCCTATGTTCTTATACATATATATGCTAGAGCTCCGCCCATTTTATGTCACTATCTTTTCTGACGTGTCAATGATGTCACTATCTTTCAACCAATCTAGCATATGGAGGCCTCCAGCGGCCACAGATGACCTCGGAGGCCGATGCCACATAGCCTATGTTCTTCTCCGGCCTCAGTTACTCCTATCCTTAAAGTCTCATCCAAATCTGGCCAGTGGTTTGGCCGGCCATACGAAACAAAGAAAGAAAGTTCGCAGGCAGTTCGACTGTCACAATTATTAGTGTAGATAAGGTTCCATTATGATTACTGCAAGTCTATATGAACAGCTACCAAAATACAACTCTTTATATACTAGTGAATTTGAACTAAAAATAGACATTACACAACCAACCTCCACACTCCCTCATTCCCATTCCCACCCACCAGTCTTCTTTCTATTACAGTACGCTTGCTCATCATTATCATATACTCATCATCCTTTTAAGATGTTTTTCGCTTCCATCCTCAACCTGTTTTGTTCTTCACATCCTCAGTTTGTGAGTAGTGAGAAAGTGTTTTGGAAACAGTAGACAATGATACTCCAGCTTTAGCAGCTATTTGTCTTTGAATGTTGCCTTCTTTATGGAGAACAATAATTTTCAACCTATTCTTGTATGAAATTTCTTTATTTGGAGCCATTATACTATCTTATCTGTAAAAAAAATTAGAAGACGAAACATTTTTGTATTAAAGTTTAACAAATAAGATGATATTTTTAAAGAAACTTGCGATTACATGAGGGTATAAACAACATGTGTGAGTCATTAAATCTATAAAACATGTTATTACATCAAATTGAATAGTATATTCACCAGTAAAAAACCTGCCCCTCAAAATTAGCAAAATCAATAATAACTAGCGGTGTACTGATTCATCGGCATTGGCAGAATCGGCCATTTTTGGGGCATTGGTCTCGGCCAAAATTAGCTGATTCTCTTACTGATTATTTGAATTTTAAAATTTTCATTACAAAACAAAATCTAAATTTACAGAAAATTGAACACCAAAAAACACTATAATTTATATTAATTTCAAAGTGTAATTATATAAAAATATTTTACATTCACAAAAATGGCGAAGCATAATAAGTTAAGCTGTCCATAAATTTACATTTTCTCGACTATCTAATCTCTAAATATTATAAACTATTGTAATGTAATTGTAATTGGTTGTGTAATGTCTATTTTTGGTTTAAATTTACTAGTAAAGTATATAAAAAGTTGTATTGTGGTAGCGGTTCATATAGACTTGCAGTAATCACAATGGAATCTTATTACTGTATAAGACTAGTAAACTACATGGAGTTCAACGCTGTATACGATCATATTAATTGTTTATCTTTATGAACACAGACATTACAATATAATTACCCGTATATCAATGAATGCACATTCAGTTGTCCTTTAGAAATTCAGGAGTGGGTATTCCGTCGCCCGCGGGCTACTAGTCGCCCTCGGAAAGGTTTGGAGTCGCCCTCGAGGCCATTTCTGATTAATATTACAGACCCGACTTCACTTTATGTAATTATTCAAAATCATTCCTTCCATTGTAATTTTTTTTATTTAAATAAGATTTATTGCATCGTTATTACTTATTGAACATAACGTCGTTATTATGAAAAAAACCACGAAAGCACAGAGAAATATTGAAAATGATAATTGGCAACTCAAGCTTTGTTTAATTGCAAATTGCAAGGTTGAGTTTAGCAAGGTAAGAAAATGTTCTCTTCCTATCTTATTCTTCATATTTTTGCTTTACCTCAACCGATGCCCTTTTATAAGATATTTCTAAATTATATATATATATATATATATATATATATATATATACACACGGTATATATATAAACTTGATATCATATATTATTATTAGCCTGTTGGTAAATTTCTAGATTGAAAGTCGCCCTCGACACTGAAAAGTGTGCCCACCACTGTAAATAGGGGTGTAAAAGTTTAGATATATATGTCTGTGTTATATGTTTTGGACTCGGTTGTTCCCCCTCCACCCCACCTTCCCCCAGTTGGGGTACCTTGACTATCACTACTGCGTTGCCACATGTACGGAGTCGCCTGTGAGGCGAGGAACATTACATTTGCGGGCAACTGTACACTAAATATGCTCCAGATTACCATATATATATATATAATTATATATATATATATATATATATATATATATATCAGTGATGTAGTCAAGACCACCAAGTCCGAGACTGAGACCGAGACCTGATCCTGTGAGACCAAGATCGAGACCGAGATCAAAGGTTCAAGATCGAGATCTACCTTCCGAGATCGAGACCCTTAAAATTCGAGACGAGATCGAGATCGAGACCAAGATCATGCCCTTTCAATTTGTTTTACACTACTATGGAAATTAGACTATGTTAAGTATATTAATAAACTAATAATTACTTTCTCAGATGTAGTGTGTTGAATGCAAAAAGTGTAGCCTATAAATTAACAAATGAATATATATATATATAATATATACACACATACACGTACTTTTTATTTATTTACTTTTTATATCTGTTACAGAAGGTGTAATGACCGTACCCACTACCGTTTGACTTGTGCATTTATTTAAAGTATGATAGGTGCTCATTACACTTAAGGAACATCAACATGCTCAGAAGATCTGCTGAAGTTCGACTTCTGTGGGGCCTCATTATTATGCCTCCATGGCTAAATACACGCTCAATTGGAGCACTAGAGGCAGGCACTGTTAATATAGTCGTGGCAATATTGGCCAGTGATGGGAATTTATCCCTTTTCTGGTGCCAAAACTTTATTGGAGTGGAGAGCAGTTGTCTAAAATATGAGATTCATCGATCTCTAAGAGGTTCCGCCGCAACTGTTCCCTGCGGTTCAAAATCTTCCCAGTTTCAACGTTCTTCTGCTTGGACCGATAGCTTTGATATTTTGCCATTAGTCTCGGAACTTTGGTTTGACTCTGTTTTATTTCGTCATCGCTGCTGTGAGAATGAGCGCTGTCTCTCTGTATCTGCTCACTCTCCGTGCTTGAATTTCCTGTATAGCATTTTTCCAACACCATTTCTATGAAAATAAATGACATATAGGTACTATAAACAGAGGCATGGCAATTAGCATAAGGTATAAATAATATATATATATATATATATATGCATATAACTGCAATGACCGCGCAGTATATAAATGAATAGAAACGACATAAGTGTGCAGAAACGTTCCTTAACACTTATGTCGTTTCTATTCATATATATATATATTATATATATATATGATGAATAAAACTACGAAGGAAAGGAAACACAGAATGGTGCTCAAGCGCTTTCATCTAATGACATCCTCAGGAACAGTGTTCCTGAGGATGTCATTAGACGAAAGCGCTTGAGCACCATTCTGTTTCCTTTCCTTCGTGGTTTTATTCATCATAAATATTTTTCACGTGTTACTTTCGTGAAATAATTTTCACATATATATATATTATATATATACATTCAACTGCAAAGAACACGCAGTATAAATAACGTAAAGAACGACGCTTGTATAGGAGATATTCCGCGCAAGACGAGAAAGAGAAAACAACAAATGAAAAATGAAGTACCACCTGGGAATCGAACCCGGGATCTTCCGATTGCCGGTCAGACGCGATACCACTACACCATGGTCTTCACCCTTCCAAATGCCGTAATTCCTCTACATACTCGCAGAAACCAATGCCCAAGGGGCACCTCCCGCATGCCGTAACATTATATACATTCAACTGCAAAGAACACGCAGTATAAATAACGTAAAGAACGACGCTTGTATAGGAGATATTCCGCGCAAGACGAGAAAGAGAAAACAACAAATGAAAAATGAAGTACCACCTGGGAATCGAACCCGGGATCTTCCGATTGCCGGTCAGACGCGATACCACTACACCATGGTCTTCACCCTTCCAAATGCCGTAATTCCTCTACATACTCGCAGAAACCAATGCCCCAAGGGGGCGTGTTCTTTGCAGTTGAATGTATATAATGTTACGGCATGCGGGAGGTGCCCCCTTGGGGCATTGGTTTCTGCGAGTATGTAGAGGAATTACGGCATTTGGAAGGGTGAAGACCATGGTGTAGTGGTATCGCGTCTGACCGGCAATCGGAAGATCCCGGGTTCGATTCCCAGGTGGTACTTCATTTTTTCATTTGTTGTTTTCTCTTTCTCGTCTTGCGCGGAATATCTCCTATACAAGCGTCGTTCTTTACGTTATATATATATATATATATATATATATATATATATATATATGACATTAATTCAACATTCACTCAGCCCAAAGAGATCTATAATGAATTTTAATGATAAAAATATACCGGTATAATGAATTCTGTGATAATTTTAAAAATTTATAATGAAATTATAACAAACGGTACCTTTTATTTATGTACTTAATGTACTCTGTACATGTCGGTCCCCGACATTATGTCGCCACCCAAAAGTGTATACCTTACAAAAATTAGTATTTTTTTGTTAACTTTTTGCTTAAATTATGCTTAACGTCAGAATTCTTTAGCTCTCCAGCTAAAGTGGGAGCTTAACCTTCGACTGCATTCCCCAAAATTGAGGCTTATTTATTTCTTGTGTTGTAAATTAAATCATTCCTGCCGTAGCCCTCGCCCGAGGAGGCTAAGCCCTCCTCGCTGTTAAATTCCTGTCTGGCCCGTTGTTACCCGAGGTTGCACCTCCCTCATTTTAGATTCCTGCCTGAGCTCTTGATACCAGAGGTTGCACCTCGCCCCCTTTTAAATTCCTGCCTGAGCCGTTGTTACCAGAGGTGGCTCCTCTCTCATCTTAAATTCCTGCATGAGCCTTTACCCGAGGAGGCCGAGCCCCCTCGCCTTAAATTCCTGCCTGGTCCCTTGTTACCAGGGGTTGCACTCTCCACTCTAAATTCCTGCCTGAGGCTTAGACCAAGGAGGCCAAGCCTCCTTATTTTAAATTCCTGCCGTAACTCTTACTCGAGGAGGACAAGCCTCCTCGCTTTCAATTCCCACCTTAACTATTGTGAAATGGGGTCGAACCTCTACCCCTGTAAATTCCTGCTTGAGCTGTTGTTGTAAGAGGTAAAACCTCTCCCCCTGTAAACTTCTGATTATTATCAGTGCCTCGTCTGTATGTAATTTGTGAAATAAAACTTATGCGAGTGAACGAAAACTTTTTTAAAAGTGAAGTGTTTCATTCATCCCTTCGGGAAAAAACAAAAACTTGGTAGAAACTATTTATGTTGATACTCGGATGCTCCTGGCTAAGGCCGAGCTTACCCAACGAGGACCACCTTCGTTGGATTGTCCAAAGTGCATTAACCCTAAAAAGTCGCAAGCGGGCAGAGGCTCGCACAACGTATGCGCGACACTGGAGGTCCCACCGAGACCGCTTTAGTTCCCCAACACCGAGACCGCTTTAGTTCCCCAACACCGAGACCGCTTTAGTTCCCCAACACCGAGACTGTTTTAGTTCCCCAACACCGAGACTGCTTTAGTTCTCCAACACCGAGACTGTTTCATTCCCCCACCGAAAAAACCGTCGTCCATCAATGGATGTCCCTACTTTGAACAATTTTTGAAACACTTCATGGATTCACTCATTCGACGTCGACCGCAACCTCTTCAACTTGGACTCCAACCCCACCATCTGCAACCTCAATTTAATTCAACTCATCGTTGACCTTCAATCAACTTTTGTTACTTGGAAATTCCTTCCTTGAAATTCTCTCTCCAATCAACCCCAAATATTTACTACAAAAATTCCCTTGAACTTCTCTTCAATCAACTTTTGAATTATTCGTATTTTTCTCCAATCAACCGTTCGACCGTCTTCCTCTACAATCTTCCTTCAACGTTTGTGCTCCGTCGTGGCGATCAGATGACGTCACGAGCGGCACACCAAGCTGAGTGAGGTTGACCTTCGAAGCTTCGTGGAGGCATCAGCTGACTCTCCGCAGTCGCCTCACCAAAACGTTTTCTCCGTTTATGTGATGAGTTTTAATTATTAATTATTACTTTTAAATCATTTCCTTAGTTATCATTTTCTTTAATTTTAGTAATATTAATTCACTTTTATTTTTCCCTTTTTAGTGTGAAACAGTGAAGTGACTTTATAAACACTTAATCATTTTTTTTTAATAATTGATTTTAATTAACTGTTCGATAGTAATACGAAATACAGTACTAATCAGACGTTGTCATTAATTCAGTATTCACGTATTTATTTTTCCCAACAAACTATAAATCTGAATTTTTAAATTCATTTTATAAAATTATCTGCACATTTTGTATATTATTATTAAGGATATTAAATAATATCATTTTAGGTTTTGTTGTGGGACATAAATGCGATCAGTCAGAATGCTGATGTATATACCCATAACTCACATTTTTATTTAGTTGAACCCGGTTAGGTTCTTTCTTTTTTATTTTTTTCAATTTAAACCTTTTTCATTAATTTTAGTGAAAATTTATGTTATTGTTATTATAATGTAACCCTTTTTTTAGTGTGACTTGAGTTCGTTGAATTTCGACCCTTGCCAACGAGACTTCAGCGTTGGGAGATTCGAAAATTACTCGACGATTGCTGCATCTGGAGTTAATGCAACGTCGCCCAATTTGGTTCTCCTGCGTAACTATTTTCTCAATTATTTTTTTATTCAAATACTTAGAAATTGTTCCATTATTCTCAGTTCTTGTCTCTTACATGGTTATTTTTGTTTTACAACACACTTCCGTGTCAACGACACGTGTTATGATTAACGATGTCCAAACCATTACCCCCCTGACATGCACTACTGTTAATCTTATAACTCCCTTTTCCGTACTGAAACGTACAGTTGATGTCCCTCATTTCGCGGTCGCGTTAATAATAGATTTGTAGAACCCTCCTTTAAGGATTGGTTCGGTAAAATTGACGATTCGTTTAGAGGTTGTCTGAATACAGACGCAGATAAAATCGGTTTTGCGTTTGACACTTGTGACCCAAATTTTGGTGACGCCGCGCGCGTCCGTACCTTTCTTATCGATGGGTCCAATGGGCAAATATATCAATGGTCTTGGGTAGAATTTAAACGTTTTTGGCACGATATATATAAAGGTCTGCAGGAAATCACGAAGTACTGTGACAGGCAGGGATCCGTCAAATGGGACGTTGACGTTAAAGGTTTAAACAACAGTACACGCCAGTTATGGACTTCCCTTCATTCCTTTATTCATGGATCATGTCATTATCCTTCAGAGATGCGCGAAAACGCATCTCCCGATAATGTTTCGGTAGAGAATCGGAGTGATTCCGTTGACCCTTCTGGTCTGGGTAGAAAGGCGTTGAGTGTACCTTATTCTGACTCACCTTCCCAATCCACTTCCTCTTTGAGTTCTGTACATTCGGAATCCCCAGAAAGTGATTATTTTTTTCTCGAAATCGGTTTCAAACTCCGTTGCCCAGAGGAGACCCTTTTAGGTCGTTTTGATCCGAAATGTTCGTCCAGTATTGTTCCTGCGTCTTTAGCGGATAAATTGCTGTGTCCTCTCTTTAAGGAACCGCCATCCGTTTCATACATTCGGGATTCCGATGGTAACCTTATTCCCGTCCTTGCGGAAACCAAACTTGACTTGTGGATTGGTGATTGTCTTTTTAGTATAGGTGTCTCGTTAGTTCCGCCAGAATATTGTCCCGATTTTGATTTAATTATTGGCCCAGAATCCCTACGACCCAACGGATTCCATTTCGACTTTTCGGATGGATGCTTCGTCGATAAATGGGATAAAAGACGTTATTTCCTTCTCTGGTGCGAGGCACCCGAGCAGAACCTTGATTGTGACGATGAAACGTCACCCTTGGAAAATTTGGGTAATCCTGACCCAACTTTCTTCTCTGACTCAGTTGTCTCTGAACCGTTGGTTCCAGCTTGTTCATCAAATGAATTTCCTTCGAGGCTAGAACTCACAGCCTCTCCTGATGATGATTTTTGTGATGCTAATGTTGAAAACAGTAACGACAACAGTGAAATTGTTGATTTATGTAATTATAAAGGTACTTCTGTTGAAAGTCTTTATGATGGAACTTCTGTTGAAAGTTTTTATGATGAAAGTTTTGTTGAAAGTAAGTGTGATACTTACATTAATAATTGTTGTAATGTAAATGGGGATGTGACCAATTCTTTATTAAAAGTGAATTCAGACAACTTGGATGATTGCTGTGCAACCGATGTTGATTCTCACCATGGTCAGGACAACCATGTTGGTCCCGATGACCATGACTTGTACGATGATTTAGACACTGCTCCTCAAATTGTCAGTAATTTTTGTCATTCGGACATTGACTCAACTGATTCAGTTAGTTCAGTTGACATAGTTCATTCAGTGAACTTTGGTCGAGAAGACCTCGTTTTTGATTTAGATGGATCAGATATCCATGCATGTCCCAAAAAGGACGCGAATTCTGTTACTGATGTTGTTTTTGATTTAGATGGATCGGATATCCATGCATGTCCCAAAGAGGACGCGTTAGATGGTCAGGATGACCATGTTTATGATAACTTTTCTCCACAGGACCTGAATTGTTTTGAGTTTACTTCGGCCAACGGCCAATCGGCAATGCCGCCTCGTTTAAGTGGTCTGAAAGATGACCCTGTTTTTTATTTTTTTGGTCATGATGACCGTCATCTTGCTTCAGATGATGCTTTTTCTGCTGTAGTAGCACTGGGGAGAATGCCCCACAAGGTCCTGTAGGCGAGTCAGTTTGTATGAATTTTGATAATCATTGCGATGTTTATGATGACAGTAACAGTTTCGTAACGAATCGATCATGTCCCAGTGACTTCTTTTTAAATTACTATAATGAGGACCATGCCGTCCCTCCGTTTTGTTTTAACTCCGTTAATTCGTGTTCGGAGCAGTGTAGCAAGCAATCTTTTCCTAAAGAGCAAAGTGCTCACGTAAAGACGTATTGTCAATTGCCGACATCAGGTCTTTCCAGTTGGTCACCCAATTCCCCTATTAACAACCAAGCAGTTTTGGCTCTTGTTGAAACTTGCTGTAAGGCGAATTACATTCACCAACACGTATACGAGAAGTTACTCAAGGTGGCTACGGAAAAATTCGATTTGCATTCTCGTTTGTCCTGCATTGATGATGACTGGGAAGAATACAGTACCGGAGAAATCATCCTTCCTATTGAGTTTGATTCAGTCCCTTATCTGACCCCATTTGTGGTCGTATCTGATTTGAATTGGGATGGAGACTTACTCCTGGGGATGAATTTCCTTATTACGCACGATTTTTATTGGGCCGATAGAGAAGCAGGCCTAATTCGAGGAGAAAACCCACCTTTCGAGTATGTTTGTCACCCCTATTCTTCGGTCTTTTCAGCTGAGGGTGAAAGACTCGTTTCAGAGAGCCCGACGGACTCCCTGGAACCAGTTCAAAATAAAAAGGAACTGCTACCAGATGGGGAAGATTCCTCATCAATTGTCAATTGTTCCGTTCTAGTTCCGACGAACGAAGAACTAGAAAACCAACATACTTTTGGTAATTTTGAGTATGAAGACTCGAATGTCTTCACAGTAGACCCCTGTGACTCCATCGAGAGCGAGTCACCCCCTTCAGTGACAGTTAGGCCGGAACTTGAAGTTCCCAGTGTTCTGGCTATTCCAAATAAATTTGAAAACTCATCTCCCTTAAGTTCCGATTTGGTCATTTCGCTTGAATCCCAATTTAAGGAAGATGACTTGAGGTCGTTTTCAAAGGTAGAGGAATTTACACCTAATTCCGAGGCTAAGCCCATAGGTGCCGGGAGCGAACCCGAACCTACTCCTCCGTCGGAAGTTGTACGCGCGGAAGGGCAAGCGCGGAATATTCCTCACTACCATACTATGATCGTTCCATCGATCATTTTCATTTTTCTTCCGCGAATTCATGTTTTCGCCCTTCTTGCCTTCTACTTTGCAAATCTTTCTCTTTGGCTGTTCCTGGATCCTCTTCTGAAACCAGTGAAAGTCATTCTTCTTAATCCCGATACACCACCTCCTTTTGAGTGAGCAAGGCTCGTATGGTCAGTCCATTGCTTCCCGGCATGTTGCGAAAACCTTTAACCGAATGACCTACATGCCCGACCGCAAGACAACCTAACCATGCAGCTGATTTGTCTGGCTTCGTATGTTCGTGAAATTCACCCGCATGACCGAACATACCCTGAAATTAGGTTAAGTTGCTTTATGCTTTTTTATTCTTAATTGTACGGAACCTATAACCACATTTTCAGTTCAGTATAGTTCATAATTGAGTTCTATTTCCAACTTTTTATTCTTGATTTTTTTTTATTCAAATTAGTCTTGAGTAATTGTCATTAAGATGTTCTTATACCATTTGTTAAGGTATCAACCAAAATTATAGCCAATTTTGACACACTATACCAGGATGCCATTCTCTTTCCCCTTCTAATAATTCTGTTACACCATGTCAATATTGCTAATAACATAACTGTGCCCCTACCATGAATTCCACTAAAACCTGTTATTAACTATGCCCCATCAACTCGTCGAATAAAATTCAATTGCTGTACTGATACTTCTGGTCAATATTAATGGTGAGATACTGCTAATATAACGCTATGAAGGTTACTAGTCGAATTTAATTCTGTGCCTAAATTCAGTTTTCAATACCACTTAATTTACTTTAAGTATTTAAAGTTCTTTCAAGTGCGTATTTATTATAATTACCTTAATACGTGCAACCGATTTATTACGTAAAATCTATACTCCCAATTGAATTTTATTACTTTTGACACCTATTCGAATTCACTTTCCTACTGATTACACTTTCACCCAATTACGCTTACCCACACTCTGAAACACTCTTGAAATCATTGGCGTACTTATGGAAAGGAAATTTACTACTCATATCCTATTTTTATCATATAAATCTTATTCTAAAATCATTGGCTATCACGATAAATTATATTTAATTGCAGTTAACTGTTTGATGTTTACTCTGGATCATTTGAATTTATTTAAACTTAATTGCTGCTTACAATATATAATCTTGCCTGTTGCCTTCATTAAGTTAATTTGAACCAACCTCTAAGCTAATCCGTTTTTCAAAATTTCATGATTTACCATTGACCATTAAGGATTCAGTCTTCCCGGGATGAACCAATTACTTTCATATTCTACACACTACTGTACATACCTACTCAGCTATACACACTTATTACCCACATTTATACATACGTATACGCGATTACGAATAACTTCAACTATAAATTCCTTTTCCCCATTTTTGGGTAAATCACCTACCCCTTGCACTCTGCACAAAAATACATACGTGACCCAAGGTCTATACATCATCTATTACGAAATTCTATCTTCCTTTTCCCTGGATATTCTTAATGGATAACAATATCTAAGTATCTAAAACGGTAACTAGATAAATTTTCATGTTTTCAATAAATTAATTTTACTTTTCTTTAAATCAATTTTAATATTTTACCAACTTATTCGGACTTGCAATAAGTTTACATTCTGCAACCGTGCTCCCACTGCTGAAGACTCCGTCCACCATTAAAATTTAATTCGATTTTTACCTACCATAGTGAATAAGATTAGTTTATTAACTGTACAATCATGATACCTTCGGAAATTCTTATCTCTGTCAGTTCTGACGGGTTAAACTCCACTTTAAATAGTTATATGAATTGAAAATTCCTGGACCTTAAAAATTGAATTTTCCTTTTAACCATTATTACTATATATGTATCTTTTTCCCTAAAATTATCTTAACCCAGGAAATCTTTCCGAATCTATCACGGTTCCGTAAATCTTCTTACTATAATGTTGGACAAACTAAAAAAATTTAACTTAAATTAGATTCAATCCTGTAATTGGAACTTTAACCGAAATAATTATGTCGAAATGCCAGAAATAACTTAGATGGTTCTTTAGTTTATAAGATTGTTTATGTAGTATGATTGCCACAATTAATCATACTTATAATTGTATTTTTGAAGGTGACAACTTCGGACTTTATCGTACTTTGTTGACATAGTATTTCCACTATAATCCTAGTAATCAGACCTCAACCTTGTTAATTTATTTGCTGTAATTTTAAAATTTTCCCCTTGATTATTTTTTTAAATTTTATTAATATAATTGTCATTCTTCCCACTAAATTGCCTTGATTAATCCAACCCGAAATTGTCGCTGTTTCATTTTTTTTAATATATTGTAAATAAGCTTCCACCCCACCATTACATCCTTTTTCACAGGGAAGAGCAGTGTCACAACCATGCGATTTACCCTTTCTATGGTTGACATAGTATTTCCACTATAATCCTAGTAATCAGACCTCAACCTTGTTAATTTATTTGCTGTAATTTTAAAATTTTCCCCTTGATTATTTTTTTAAATTTTATTAATATAATTGTCATTCTTCCCACTAAATTGCCTTGATTAATCCAACCCGAAATTGTCGCTGTTTCATTTTTTTTAATATATTGTAAATAAGCTTCCACCCCACCATTACATCCTTTTTCACAGGGAAGAGCAGTGTCACAACCATGCGATTTACCCTTTCTATGGTTGAACAATATCCATGTTTGTGCCATTAGAAGTTCGCTGTAAACAGCGAATGTCCCTCCCTTAGCTGTGCCTCTATAATTCGTCTCCTTTGATTTCTCCCAAATAACGACTTATACTATACGTACAGAGTAAATCACTCTGACGTCATAAAGTAACTTAGTTTCCTTCACGTTTCGATCACGTGCTTAGTATGAGGCTATCCTTAGTATTCAATGTATGGTACATTCGTTAATACTAATAAAAGCTTCACTCTTTATAAGTCATTATTTATATGTGTGTCCTGTCTGGTGTTACGCAATATAAATATTATTCAACCATACTCATTATTCAACCATACTCATTCATACATCTATGTTCTTGCTTGACCGCTATCCTTTATTAATTTTATTACTTATTCATTCATCTACCTATTGTCTACTTATACCCTATCAACTTATCAGTATGTTTGCTCGTGTCTAGATTACGCACACAACCTATTGTGTGACGAATGATATGTGTACACTACTGTGTGCAGTCGTACATGTCTATTGACGATCATGATTACGTACATGTATTCTTTTTACGTTTTTTTTTTTTTTATTATTCACCTCTCAAGTTGTTTATTATTGCTGAGACGAAGGTTCGAATTCCGATTACGTCGTCAAAAGCGAGCCTGAATTCGAACTCTTCTCTCTTGCCTCTGCTACCAATTTATAACGTTAAGATGTGATGTTATATTATTATAATATACCATATTGTTCCCTGCCAGGCTACTGGTTAATCTCTACTTAGGCACATAGTTATCCACGTTCTCATTACCTGTACTTACTATTCCTACCTAATTGTCATTCAAATTCCGTTACTTATGTCTTACGTTATCATTAATGTCCGCGTACTTTCAAATGAAAAGTACACCATATTTTTTCTCCGCTTTCCTCATCGCTGGCTAATTAGCCTTTCAAACTATAATAACCAACCATTCTTCTAATAATATTTGACATAATTTGGCGTAATCATTGTTAACTATAAATATATAACATTGTTGTTAATCCCCTGTAAATTATAGAACAACGGAGAACTCTCCATTATTTAAATTGTATTACCTATTCAGATTACTTCAGTATTAAATATGTCAATTAACAAATTGCTAAAATTGTAATTAACGGAAATTAATGTACTTAATATAATGTAATTTATGTACTTAATGTACTCTGTACATGTCGGTCCCCCGACATTATGTCGCCACCCAAAAGTGTATACCTTACAAAAATTAGTATTTTTTTGTTAACTTTTTGCTTAAATTATGCTTAACGTCAGAATTCTTTAGCTCTCCAGCTAAAGTGGGAGCTTAACCTTCGACTGCATTCCCCCAAAATTGAGGCTTATTTATTTCTTGTGTTGTAAATTAAATCATTCCTGCCGTAGCCCTCGCCCGAGGAGGCTAAGCCCTCCTCGCTGTTAAATTCCTGTCTGGCCCGTTGTTACCCGAGGTTGCACCTCCCTCATTTTAGATTCCTGCCTGAGCTCTTGATACCAGAGGTTGCACCTCGCCCCCTTTTAAATTCCTGCCTGAGCCGTTGTTACCAGAGGTGGCTCCTCTCTCATCTTAAATTCCTGCATGAGCCTTTACCCGAGGAGGCCGAGCCCCCCTCGCCTTAAATTCCTGCCTGGTCCCTTGTTACCAGGGGTTGCACCTCTCCCACTCTAAATTCCTGCCTGAGGCTTAGACCAAGGAGGCCAAGCCTCCTTATTTTAAATTCCTGCCGTAACTCTTACTCGAGGAGGACAAGCCTCCTCGCTTTCAATTCCCACCTTAACTATTGTGAAATGGGGTCGAACCTCTACCCCTGTAAATTCCTGCTTGAGCTGTTGTTGTAAGAGGTAAAACCTCTCCCCTGTAAACTTTTGATTATTTTATCAGTGCCTCATTCTGTACATGTAATTTGTGAAATAAAACTTATGCGAGTGAACGAAAACTTTGATTTAAAAGTGGTGTTTCCATTCATCCCTTCGGGAAAAACAAACAAACTTGGTAGAAACTATTTATGTTGATACTCGGATGCTCCTGGCTAAGGCCGAGCTTACCCAACGAGGACCACCTTCGTTGGATTGTCCAAAGTGCATTAACCCTAAAAAGTCGCAAGCGGGCAGAGGCTCGCACAACGTATGCGCGACATATATATATATACACACACACACACACATATATATATATATATATATATATATATATATATATATATATATATATATATATTCGAGCATCAAAAGCCTCTGAAGCTCGTATAAATAACGATGATAACAAACTTTCGAAATTTGTTAAGAGTCAGACAGGTGTCAAAAGTGTCCTCCCTCCGACAATCGATGGGGTGTCGGGGAAGGATGAAATTGCAAAGCTGTGGAAAAACCACTACTCTAACATTCTTAACAGTGTGAGTAGGGATAATCTTAAGATAGATTGCAGCGAAACGACTGTGGGAGGGACAAGGGAAAATAAATACTTTGATATCAGTTCCTGAAGTAAAGAGGTTAATTAAAGAGTTAAAGACTGGTTTGCGTCAGGGGTAGATTACCTATCGAATAAGCACTTAAAATATGCCAATGACGTAGTATGTCTGCATATATCATTGCTCCTATCAGCCATGTTTCCTCATAGCTATATCCCAGCAGAGTTCATGAGGGTAATATCTTGCCCCTGGTCAAAAATAAATATGGAGACATTCTGTCCAGCAATAATTACAGGTCTATTGTTGTCGCTTCCTGCTTCTCGAAACTACTAGAAAAACGCTTGTTACTCCGATTAAATGATTACCTATGGACATCTCCTAATCAGTTTGGTTTTAAAAGGTCCCACTCAACTGACCTGTGTATCTGTGTACTTAAAGAAACAGTATCTAAATACATTGACAGTAATGCAACTATTTATAGCTGATTCCTAGATATAAGTAAGGCATATGATAGAGTGAACCACAATATTTTATTTAAAAAACTAGAAGACAGGAAGGCTCCATGTACATATTAAATTTATTGAAATTTTGGTATTTACATCAATCTTTTACCGTTAGGTGGGGCAATGTACTATCCGAATGTTTTGGCTCCTCTTGCGGGGTGAGACGAGGCTCCTTGCTCTCCCCTATGCTGCTTAATGTGTATATTGACGGATTAATTGCTTCACTTAATGAGACAACAGTGGAATGTTGTATAATAACACAAGGATAAATAACTTACCGTAGTTTATGTCGATGATATGGTGTTAATAAGTCCCTCTGTTAAAGGTCTGGATCGGCTACTAAAAGTCTGCGAAGTGTATTCGCAGAAATATATTCTTCTTTTTAATGTTATAAAAACTGAGGTTATGCAATTTCATCCTAAAAGCTGTAAGCAACCAGCTGATATTAGGTTTAAAATGAAAGGTGAAGTAATTGAAGGAAGTACAAGAGTTTAAGTATTTGGGTCAAACTATCACCAGTTCCTTGAGTGATGACTCGGATATAAGAAAGCAATCTCGTAGCCTTTGTGCTAAAGCGAATATGACCATAAGGAACTTTCGGTTCTGTACAAGTGCAGCTAAAGACACTCTCTTTCGTACTGTTTGCAGTAATATAATTATACGGAGAGCAACTCTGGGTGAATTATAAAAAAGGTCCTGGCAAAACCCTAAATTTGCTGTCCAACAGGTCTTTTAGACTCTTACATAAATTACCCCCAAGACACTCAGCTTCGCAAATGTTTGCTACCCGCAATGTCCCGAACTTCCCGGAGGTAACAAGATGTGCTCAATACAGTCTGATGCAAAGAATTAAAAAATCAACCAACCCGATTATCCAAGCTATCATGAGTCCTGCCGTTTATCCTCTAAGCTATGGAATTCTTGGTACGAAAACGTCTGTCTGTAGCTCCACATACTCCGACATTACTGTACTATTTCTAATCAATTGTATATATTTCTATCCTTCGTATATGAACTGTCATTGTATTATTAATATTTGTCATATGGACTATAGTCTGCCAATAAACCTTTTCATTTTCATATATATATATATATATATATATATTAATTGGTTTTGTTTAACTCCTTCGCAACATCTAAGGTCATATGACGGAGGGGACCTACAGCTTTACGTGGGATCCGAACCACGGGTCGCTACATAATCTGGGCGCAGAGGACGGTCTCCCATCAACTACTACCCAGACCCAATGTCGCTTAACTTCGCTGAACTCCGGAAGTGGTGTTACGACATTGGCCACGACGTAGCGCAATATATATATATATATATATATACAGCGTCTGTAGCTCAGTGGACAACACCGTTTCTCTATAAGCGAAGTGAAGGCACTGAGGTTAGGGGTTCGAATCCCGATGATGCTCGTAATAATAATACAGGAATTATAGCAATGGGCCGCATTAGTTGGCCTGAGCTCTGTGCCAATTTCTATCCCTCATCACTAGTTAATATTAAGTTCGATTTTCTCCCAAATTTCAGTTACCTTTCAGGCTTCATTTGGAAATATGCTTTTGTAAAATTTATCGCCCACCAGTATTCGAATCCGGTCCTCTGCCTCGGAGTCCCGGGCGTCGATCATTAGGTTACGTGTTGTGACGGCAAATTTGCGTGCCGAAATCTCTTACGAGAATAGGAGCAGAAATTTTAGTTTTCAAGATTTTATTGTTTAAATCTCTAAAGCAAGGTAGTTCAGAGTATGGTTATTGAAGAATATCAATAGGTTTCTTGTTACAGGGTTAAAAATAAAAATGTTTCAGATTGTTTAACGTTCGTTCGATTTTTATTTTAGTGTTCTCACGGTAAGAATATAACCCAGGACAGCCTCGCGGTAAAGATTTATGGTAGGGTCGAGGAGTGGCCCTAGCTTCAAAGAGAAGGGAAAACAAGCTGGCCGGGTTCAGATGTAAAATGGTTTGTTTTCTCTTCGCTTCGTGGTTAAACTTTAGGTAAACTGACTTCGAATCCACTTGTTAAATTGGACAATGACGTTGGTCATAAATTTTAGAAACCAAGTGGCTTCGAAGAAAGAACTTTATTTTAAGTTGATTTTAAGGAAAAGGAGTTTTGTTTTTGGAAGGGAATGTCAATGTCCAATCAAAGGACAATGATTCTTATAACACCCAGTGAGGGAAAAGAAAAGCTCCTTCTTTCCTTATGTATGGATGAAAGTTTTCGTAGGGACGACCTTATGTAATGAAAATGTTTTTGATAGGTCATTCAGAATATTGTAAAGCGGAGTCCTTGAAATTTTAAGGTGTAACTTAGATTTCTAAGTTAGTTGTAGTTCGGTCCTGTAAAGATAAAGTGGTTTGTAAAGAATGAATCTTTAGGCTCTGTGGCGTGATTGAAAATTTCTAAGTTGAGTTAAAACTGTTTCACGTTGTACTTAAAATTTGAATTTCCTTTGTTTACGCGAACTTGTGTGTAAGAGCTTTATTGTTAGCGACCAAAAAGAGAACTTTGTGAAATTTAATTTAATTTAATTTTGTTCAAATTAAATGTTAAACTGTAAGTTTGCGACATATTAGGTTTCCTCAGGGAAGAGTCAATATTTTGTGTTGAGGTTGGTTCTCGTGGAAACCCGGGAAGTTAGTGCATGACCATTCAGTTATTGTGAGAAGAAATCTAATTTATTTGACGGACTTTTTTTCTGGAAAATCTGCGGAACTCGTGCAGAACTGCTGAGAGTAAATTTCCTAAATTTTTGTGAGTAAACCAATTTTTAAACTCTTTAGATTATGAAATTTGAATTTAGTGTTGTTTTTAAAGTTACACGCAAATAAAAAAAAACCTCTGTATAAATGTTTTTTGAGACTTAAATACTCGCAAACATTTCTTTAAATTAAGAATTTGAGTTTTTAAACAAAATTTGTAATCGCGCATCCGTATATTTCATTCAATTTATGTCTTAATTGGAGTGAAATTAAATAAACTTTATAAGAGGGAGTGTGTCGTTTTTATGCTACCTTGCAATAGGCCTCTCTTGTAAGCTGAGGGTAAATTAACATTGAAAGTTTGAAAATTCAAAGTGGGCTTCAAGTAAGCCGAGGGAAACTACGCGTATAAAATTGAAAGGCCATCTGAGTGGATAGGCAGAGTCATCCTGAAATAAACGAACACAGGCGTACGAAATAAGTGCAATAAAAAAAAAGGTGCGCAACACATAAATGAAAGGGTTGCGCACAACATACGACAGAATAAATTTTGCAGATGCAAAAATGTGTTGTGGGTTTATATTTCCATCTGATGGTACCCTTGTGGTTGCCAGATAAACTTCAATTAAATATTGTCCATTGGCTGGATCACAGGGGTGTTAGCAACGTACAGAACACGTTTGGAAGCGAAAGCTTTGTCCGTTTCCTCGGGTGATGAAATGGCACCAAATTGTTAAATTGTACCCTGTCGGACCCTGATAGTCAACATCCGGGTCTCCTAATCAGAGGGCTCGGGTTTTAATCTCAGTGGGGATAAATTTTGCATCTATCTATCTATCTATCTATCTATCTATTCATTCATTTATATGTAAAGCAATACATCTTTCCTTCATGCATTTTTTTATGCGAATATTATACACGGACGGAAATGAAACGAACAGCACGTTCTGGAGAACACAAATGACTAAAATCTAAAGAAACGAAGGCACCTATACGCAAGGGAAAATTAAAACGAAAGATCTGAAGAGGACCTTGTTTGTTTTGTCCTTTAGCAGAAAGCCTGAGTCCTCTTTAGATCTAAACAACGAAAACTGCAGTGTTCTGTTTTGTTTATCTAATTTCGGACCAAAGTGTCGAGATTAGGACGAGTATCTTTTTTTAATCCAATTTGCTGTTGTTTTATTTATAAACGTTGTTCAAAGTTTTTTTTTCGGTTTTTGTTGTTTTTCCGCGTCCAAGTTTTGTTAAGAGAAAAAAATATTATTAACGGCAAATAACGACATAAGGAAAGAAAGTTGTTATCGGTAAAGTTTGTAAATGAATTCAAAGTACTTTATAACTTTCAGTGGAAAAAACGAGTGTGGAATATATGGCACCAGATTGATGAAGAAAGAATAAGAGTGGAAGGGCTTACAAAGGCATTATAGAATATGAATCACGGAACTGAAGAGAATATAGTGTGATACTTTAACAACCTTGTAACGTTAAGGGTCATGCGTCGGAGGAGACCTATAATACACCTTTACGCGGAATCCGAACCGCGGCTCTATACATCATCTGAACGCGGAGGACGGTCACCATCCATCCCACTACTAAGCGGACTCATCGTCGCTTAACCTCGATGTACTAACGCCGTAACCCGAAGAGAATACAAACGACTTAATCAACCGAAACTATTAGTGAAACTAAAGCTAAGAAAATCAAAGCAAAAACGAAGAAAAAGTGTTCGAGCTATTGAAGACGAAGACGAAGGCACCTGAAAAACAATGAAAATAAAAATCCAACAGGAAAAGGAGAGAACAAAAATGTTTTAAAACAAAGAAAGAAAAAATTACCATGCAAAAAAGATGGACAGAAAAAAGGGTGAAAAAATGTGTATATATATATATAATTTATATATATATACAGTAAATATTAAAACTAAACAAAATTTTTCCTAACGGCATAAGAAAATGAAAGCCTGAAAGCGGGAAAACTTTGCCTTGGAAAAAAATAATTGCGGAAGACCCTTCTCTGTTTACGAAACAAATACACCTCCGGCAACAGTTTTTGTGTCCCAATTCAAGTGGAAGGGAGATGTAGCTGAGTTTAATGGGTGTATTCAATTGGGGGAAGAAATTTAATCGGCCCTTTACAGACACTTTTCACAATGTTGCCATAAGAAGCGTCTATGAATATAATGGGCACTTTTTTGGTAACATGAGCGGTCCTACAGTTCCCACCATATTGATTAAAATTGAATGATTTTTGTTTGCAGTCTGTGTGGATAGAGTCAATGAAGGTCTTTCATGCATGGATATGATCGTAATAAATTTTACCCTGTAACGCTCGTTGGCATAAAATTCCCGTATTAGCAATAGGTGGATGAACCTCATTATTGTTTGTTAAGAAAATTGCTCCTTTTTTTTTTTTGGAGATTTCCTCTTTTTAGTGAAGGTTTATTTTATTTTATTTTTTGACTGGGAATTTCGTGCGTCTTATGATTTCAAACGCACACTCAAGAAAAATCTTAATTAAGAATCGTTCTTTGAGCTCAACAATTCGTGGGAATTATGCACTTATCAGAACTACTTAACTTTCGTTTTAATGACTGTGGGGATGCATCATAGATATGACATTGAATTACTTCCCCGAGCCAAGTGACATTGGGTCCTGATATAGAAGATGAGTGGATAATCGCTCTTTATATGAATTCTCTCTGTTATGTGATCCTGGCTTTTAGGATAAAGATAAAAATCATGCTTTTGGCCAACCCACCAGTTGTTTAATAAGAATATCATTCAACAGTCGCTTGATTCATCGCAAAGAACGCACAGTATAATGCAGTTGAACTCGATCACCGCAGAATACAGTATTTCTAGTGCTTATAATGTTATAATGTTTCAGACCAACAAAGACTCTAGGATCCACTTATGGCTGGTCTACCTAACTGTGGTTATAGTTGTTTATTGCGCATGTTCACCGTGGTGGCGGAGGGGACCTACAACTGAACGTGGGTTCCAAACCACAAAAACATTAATTTTACTACCTTAAACTATACCCAATCTATCAACATATGCGTCAAATCGATTTTTAAACATGTTTATAGACGTGCTACTAATTACTTTCACCGGCAAACTATTCCAGCTATTTACTATTCTATGCGTAAAAAAGTTTTTGGCAACTGCTGTTTCGAACCGTCTACTTGTCAACTTACACCCGTTATTTCTAGTCCTATTATATTGTGATATTTCGAAAAAGCTATCTCTATCTACGTTATCGAGCCCATTCATAATTTTGAAAACCTGGATTAGATCACCCCTTAGCCTCCCAGTCTCGAGTGTAGTCAATTTTAACTCCTCAAGCCTATCCTCATACGACTTCGACCTAAGCGACGGAATCATCTTAGTTGCTCGTCTTTGAACTCTTTCGATTTTATCTATATCTTTTCGCATATGCGGATTCCAAAATTGGATCGCGTACTCCAAATGGGGTGTAACTAATGATTTATAAAGAGGAACTATAATATCGCGCGATTTGTACTCAAAATTCCTAGCTATAAAACCTAGTTCTTTGTTCGCCTTATTGACCGCTGCTGTACTTTGTTTCGCCACTTTTAAATCACCAGTGACGATAACTCCCTAATCTTTTTCCTGTTCGACGCTTGCCAACTCATTCCCTGACATACTATACGCAAAATTACCGTTACGCGAACCTATATGTAAAATTTTGCACTTATCGACATTAAATCTCATTTGCCATGTGACTGACCAATCAACGATTTTGTTCAGATCTTCCTGGATTTTACCTCTATCTTCATCATTAATTGCCCTACCACCCAACTTCGTGTCATCCGCAAACTTTGAAACTGTACTTACTAGGCCGACATCTAAATCGTTAATATATATAAGAAAAAGCAAGGGGCCCAATACAGAACCCTGAGGAACGCCGCTCGCTACGTTAGCCCAAGACGACTCTGCTCCATCAACGACCAATCTCTGTTTCCTACCTGGCAACCACTCTTCTATCCCATTTATTACTACACCTCTGATTCCATGAGGCTTAGTTTTTTTCAATGAGTCTTTTGTGCGGTCCGGTGTCAAACGCTTTTTGAAAATCTAAATACGCTACATCTACCGCCCGATGACTATCGTAAACTTGAACCACGCTTTGAAAAATTTTAAAAGATTAGTTAACCCTTTAAGGACTAGTCCGCAGCATATGCGGTCACTCTTGTTACCGGAACGTATAGGTTTTATTGTTATTCAAAACTAAATATTTTAGTAACTAGTCACTGAAATGATACACATTTTGGGTTCCTTTCTCAAAACTAAATGACATCTATATATAAACATGTAGAAACATTTATAGAAACGAGACATTGTAGTACAATTTATATTATTATTTCTGGTGGACCTTAAGGTAGCATCCGTCATTAAAGGGTTAAGCAAAATTTGTTTCGCCTAAAACCGTGCTGCGTATTTCTAATCAAGTTATACAATTCCAAGTGTTCGACTATACGATCCCTAATTATTGATTCCAGTAGCTTACCTACAACAGACGTTAAACTGATTGGCCTATAATTTCCCGCCGCACCTTTATCGCCTTTCTTTAAAATAGGTGTTACATTTGCTAACTTGAAATTATCTGGTACCCACCCCCTCAGAAACAGACGCATTAAAAATATTTTTTAGCGGCACAACAATGCTTTCTTTTAATTCTTTTATTTGTATGGGATATATGGAATCCGGCCCCAGTGATTTACGCATTTTCATTTTATCAATATAGCGCATTAACTCCCTTTCACTAACTATAATATTATCTAATGTATTTAGGATGAGTTCTGTAAGATGTTGGTGATTGAGTGATGCAATATATATATATATATATATATATATATATATATATATATATATATATATTTCGGGTGAATTTTTAAACATCTGACAGTATAAAAAGTTTATTTTTTATGTTAACTGAAATAATAGCATGAAATTTTTTACTGCACTTTCTCTACACATGGGGAATTAGTCCCCTAGTGCAAACCATGCTCTATGTGATCTCCTTTCAGCTCATTAACTCTTCCCACACGATGAACAAAATTGTGCAGTACTCTGAGCAGAGTATCTGTTGAAAGCTGAGAAATTTCTTGTTCAATTGGGTGCTTGGGTTAAAATAGTTTTTTTTTTTTGGTATTTGTATTTGATCACAAATAACACAAATCAAACCAAATGTATATGTTGATGCACATATAATCATATGCTCATATATACTTATACGAGTATATATGATCTTATTTTATTTTAGTAGTTGGCCGAAATCTTTCTGCAGGTGGGCAACTGCCCACCCACCTGAGCTGAGAGGACATTACATAGAGCATGTTTTGTACTAGGGACTAATTTCCACGTGTGGAGAAGGTACAGTAAAATTTCACACTTTTATTTTAGTTAATAAATAAAAATACAAACGGTTCGAAGTGTTAGATGTTTAAAAACCGCCATATATATGTATATATATATGTATAATATATATATATATATATATTTTTTTTTTTGAAAACACTGATCATACCCAAGTGAAAATACTGCTCGGTCCTAACATCCCCATATAAAAAGAAGACATTAGTCAGCTAGAAGGGACCTTTCTGTCCCGCAAAGGATAAAATCAAAGCAGAAGAGAAAGTAAAGAATCAATCTGAAGAGTTGATGATAAAGAAATGCCTGATGTTCTTTAACCTCCATCGAAACGTCAAAGATCACGTGACAGAAACAACCTATGACTTCACGTGAAATCCGAACCACAGGTCGTTACATCATTTGAACAAAGAGGAGAATCACCCATCGAACTGCTGCACGGACCCAGCATCGCTTTGCCTCGTTATTCTAACGTGAAACAGTTTTGCGTCCGCGATGTATCCTGAATTACAATAATAATAATAATAATAATAATAATAAGAATAATAAGAGTAGTATGAGTGCGATCTAAAGCAAAATATATTACTAATTTGTAAGAATAAAATTAAAATGAAAAAAAATTATCAGCAAATATTCTTTAAAAAATCTAAAACAATGAAAAGAAGAAAAAAAAAGAACACTAAAAAGCGAAATTCGAGTAAAAACGTAAAGAGATGACCCCCCCCCCCCCCCCGCTTAAAAAACATTTACTCGAATGGACCATTAAGAAGCAAAAGGTTTCAAAATTAATTCCAAATTAAGCATAAAGACCGAAACGTTATACTGGTGACGCCAATTAAAAACGAATAAAAACTAAAATGGCGTCTCGCAAACAGTAGTAAAAACTCGCCATAGGGAAAAAAGTCAAATGGATACATCTTCTGTTCGCTCTTATGGCTCGTTTATACTTCTCTCCCTCTCCCTCTCCCTCTATCTCTCTCTCTTTTATATATATATATATATATATATATATATATATATATATATATATACACACAGTATACTGCATTATAAACACAAAGATTTTGTCATCCTTTTCTCTTCGAAAGGCTTCTCATTTTGTACATTTTGTTGTCCCAAATAGAAAACTTTTACCATTCTTCGCCAAAACTATTTGCAATGTCGAAACAATTGCATGGAATTTCATTGCACGGTTCGTATATTCGATTTTATTGAGTTAACTATAGACAAAGGGATATTTATTGAGTTGCAAAGGAAATATTAAAGCCTCTACTAATTGAACATCTAATCCAATGGCTAAATTATTAGAAGCTAACATTTTTATTAGGGCACGATTGCTCGAGTAGTATATAAGAAAGAGAGAAAGGGATATATATATATATATATATATAATATATATATATATATATATATATATATATAGTATATATATATATATATATATATAGAAGGCGAAATTGAAGGCGAGACAGAGAACATCCTTAACCCTGAAAGAAATAGTTTTGTGGTGAGAGGACCAAAACTGTTTAATCAGCTGCCCAAAGACCTAAGAAACACGAAGGGAGTTGCATTGGACATCTTCAAAAGAAGACTAAACGCCTGGCTCAGAACAATCCTCGATGAGCCGGGCGCACCTGGCTATGTAAGGTGGAGAGCACAAGAAACCAATTCACTACTTCACCAGGCCAACTCGAGAGGAGGGGCGACAAGCTTGACCTTCGCGAAATGAGGAATCATCGTGCGGAACCTTTGTAAGGTTGTAAGGTAAGGTAAGGTAAGATATATATATATATATATATATAGGTAAGTATGTATGTACTCCTAAAATATTTATGTATAAATTGGACATCAGTCATATTTTAACATGACCTTCACGTAACATTAAAATGAATGTGTAACATTAACGTAACTTTTACGCCTTCAACAGGCGTTACATCCTAATCCGCTATTTCGTTTTCGTAACTTTACTTTGTTAGAGAAAAAGTAATATCATTTTGCGCTATTTCGTTTTGTAACAATCCTGTAACCATTTGTTGTTTGGATTTTATTACTCTTAATTGCGTAACTTAGGCGTAATGTATTTCAAATAATGGAAACTATTGGAATTCTTCCAAATAAATAAATATAACTCATTAAGGCCCATAAACACTTTGTATATAGTATTAATAGTAATAATAGTAAATATATATAGTATATAATACTAATAATAGTAATAATATATAGTAGTATATAATACTAATACTAATAATAGTAATAATATATAGTAGTCTATAATACTAATAATAATAATAGTAATAATATATAGTAGTCTATAATACTAATAATAGTAATAATATATAGTAGTCTATAATACTAATAATAGTAATAATATATAGTAGTCTATAATACTAATAATAGATAATATATAGTAGTCTATAATACTAATAATAGTAATAATATATAGTAGTCTATAATACTAATAATAGTAATAATATATAGTATATAATACTAATAATAGTAATAATATATAGTAGTATATAATACTAATAATAGTAATAATACAATATATAGTAGTATATAATACTAATAATAGTAATAATATATAGTAGTATATAATACTAATAATAGTAATAATATATAGTAGTATATAATACTAATACTAATAATAGTAATAATATATAGTAGTCTATAATACTAATAATAATAATAGAATAATATATAGTAGTCTATAATACTAATAATAGTAATAATATATAGTAGTCTATAATACTAATAATAGTAATAATATATAGTAGTCTATAATACTAATAATAGTAATAATATATAGTAGTCTATAATACTAATAATAGTAATAATATATAGTAGTATATAATACTAATAATAGTAATAATATATAGTAGTATATAATATAAAATAGTAATAATATATAGTAGTATATAATACTAATACTAGTATATAATACTAATACTAATAATAGTATATAATACTACTAATAATAATAGTATATAATAGTATATGCTAGTATATAACACTTAGTATATAGCATACTACAAAACTGAGATTCTAATTAAAATAAATTAACTGGAAAGATATTTTGATGTTTATGGTTTTCGATTAAATGTAAGCATAAAAATATTTTATATATTTTATACCTCTGATTTTTAACAAATTAGGTTTGTGGATATTTGCCCTTGGCCCCTCCTTCCTGCATAAACAAAAAAGAACTGCTTGGCGTAAGACAAAATAATAAAAGCATTAAGAAGAATGTATCAAGATTATTTCTCAATATTTTTCATAAGTTTAGTTTACAAGGAGAGGTGCGCAGAATAACCACTGTATCACCTGAAGATCAGGGCCCTCAGCCTTCTTTAGTTAGCCTTATAAAGCTAACTAACAAAAATATCACGACGTAACCTAACCAATCGTTAGGTCAACGGTACTCACTTGACGATTGGTTAAGTAAGATCGTGATATTTTCGTTAGTTAGCCTTATTATAGGGTTGCCAGATTTTTCAAATGCCCATGCGGGAAAAAATTTTCTGAGGTTTTTTTAAAGACCAAATTTTTTTTCAAATTGAAACTAGATTTCTTCAACGGTTAAAACAAACAAAATTAGAAAAATTTTATTACAATAATATTTAACAATTAAACATCGTGAATAAATTGAAATTATTAAACATAATATTGAAATTCTAAATCAATTCATCCCTAAAAAATTTACTTAAAAAATATTTTTTGTGGGACATTTTGAGCGCGGGATTTTGACGCGGGATTTTGACGCGGGATTTTTGGATCAAATGCGGGACTGTTCCATAAAATACGGGACGTCTGGCAACCCTAAAGGGCCTTATAAAGCTAACTAAAGAATGCTGGGGGTCCTGATCTTCAGGTGATCCTAGCCACTCTATAGAATTTGATTTAAAGCAGACTGATTGTGGCTTACATTAGAATTAGTTATCTTGTATTTACACTGGCAGGGGTTCTTAACCTTTTTAAGCTGCGACCCAAATTCTGGTCTCGGGGTTAACTCGGCGACCATTCCCTTAAAACAGTTCACTCGTAATAGATAATAAAATAAGTAATAATGATAAAATGATTAAGGATAACATAAATAAATGATAAATGACAATGTAATGACCCAAGTTTGGGTCGCGACTCAGAGGTTAAGAACCCCTGTATAATTACAGAGTGCTATTATGTCGGGTGTGTATAAGGTAAAAGTAACGCGAATAAAGAGACAAATCCGATTTGAATTATATTAACATGAGTGAACATGGACGAGTAATATTTATTATATGTATTTTAGGTTCTTTTCCGTTTGACTGCCGCCATTGAAACATAATTAAACTCCAGCCTTCTTTAGTTAGCTTTATAAGGCTAACTAACAAAAATATCACGACCTAACCTAACCAATCGTCAAGGTCGTACAGTTGACCTAACGATTGGTTGGTTAGGTCGTGATATTTTAGTTATTTAGCCTTATAAGGCTAAGTAAAGAAGGCTGGGGGCACTCACCTCTTATGTTTCAAACGGAAAAGATCCGTATTTTATAACAATTATATATTCGATAGTAAGGTTATAAGAGACATTGGAATGGTTTAAGAGTTAAAACAAGTTGAAATTAGTTTAAACCAGTTCAACGGATTTGTCTCTTCACTCGTGTTACTTTATACACACATTATATACACACACAAACACAGTTTAATGCAGTCAGACAGATTATGTGTAAAGTGCTAAATGCCTATTTAAATTTTATTATTAAATTTTAACTATCATAAATTCGGTTGATGATGTTGCTAAATTTGTATTACAGATTTTTTCCTAAATATTTTTTAGGTTTCCTTCATAAAAAAGTATTTGTCACGTCATAAATAACTTTGGAAGTAATTTTTTTTTCATTTCACCTCACTCCTAAGTAGGTCATATTGCGACTTTATATCAAACATATTAATTAAATCTCCAAAACTGTTCAATATTAAGTCGTACGAGAAACAAATGTAGCCTTCAACTTCTTCTTGTTATTAATATTATTAATAATATTAATAATATTATCAATAATACAATAATAACTTTGGAGGTTGTTTAACTGCCTCTCTAGCGGCAAAAGTCACTAAATGTCACGTGACGAAGAAGGGTTTAAACTTTACGTAGGTTCCGAGCCACGGTTCGCTACATCATTTGAAGGAAGAGTCCGGTCACCCATCTAACAAATGAATAGACCCACTGTCACTTAAACTCTATGGTATAACACGAAGCGGCGCTGCAACGTGGTCTCGACGCAGCTCCTTTGAACGTATTTAAAAAAGGGGGCGGGGGAACAAAATACAGGGTAGGCCATAAGTCGCTTTACCAAAGTGAGTTTCGTAAACCTCGCTTCGGTAAAGCGACTTATGGACCAACCTGTATGTCTAAAATCGTCTTAACTTAGACCACTATTTATACAACATACAATTTCCCTTCGTGTTCATTATAACTTTTTTATTTAATTATTAATTTCATTTAATATTTTGGATCACCTAAAGATCAGGGTCCCCAGCCTTCTTTAATTAGCTTTATAAGGCTGACTAACGAAAATATAACGACCTAACCTAACCAATCGTCAAGGGCGTACAGTTGACCTAATGATTGGTTAGGTTAAGTCGTGATATTTTCGTTAGTTAGCCTTATAAGGCTAACTAGAGAAGGCTGGGGGCCCTGATCTTCAGGTGATCACAATATTTTAACTAAATTGCTTATTTTTTGTACAAATATATGTTAAATTTTTAATTTACCTTTTTCGGTTTCAGTTTTCCTTCGAGAATGCCGCTAATTTAACGCAAATATTTATTACGAGAAAATTTACACCTAAATTATGTCAAAGTTACTGACAAAAATTCCAGATATATTGTTATGCCGAAATTACATTAACAGTAACTAATTAAAGTGTATATATATATATATATATATATATATATATATATGCAGTGGTGTAGTGCTAAATAAAGAAGTGAGGGAACGCATTTTGAAAGTGTTACTCAGATGCGGGGGGACAATGGCGAGCGCGGCGAGCCATGCAGCTGGGGGTCCGGGGGCACTGTAAGCCCCCCGGGAAATCTTTTGAAATCTGACCAATTTCAAGGATATTTTGAGGTCATATGCACTGGATATTAGGATATATTCCAAGGTTGAAGATGCAGTATTTCCAGTGTCATTAGATATACGACATCCAGTACGATCAATAAAAATAGCTAACAACTGGAATGATTAACTAAAAAAAGTTAACAACTGGTACGCCGTGGTGACTGTTTCACCAGATCTTTATAGGCTAGCATTGCCTCAGTCGAAGCTAAAAGAAATGAAGCAGTTAATGATTCTTTCTCATATTTCTTCTAGGGGTGGGAATTAAAATTTCATGACGTTAGAGATTTGTAAGTTCGGATTTATTTGAAATAGTGAGGGAACGCCGTTCCGTCTACCAAAAAAAGTAAGGGAACGCCGTTCCCACGCGTTCCCACAGCACTACACCACTGTATATATATATATATATATATATATATATACACATATATGTGTGTGTGTATGTGTGTGTGTGTATTATAGGGAATCTGTGTAACTGAACATTTCATGAAATCTCAAAAATGTTCAGGGATTTCGTGTAAGGTTAAGTCGTGATATTTTCGTTAAAACTAACGAAAATATCACCACCTAACCTTACCTGAAATTCCTGAACATTTTAGAGATTTCATGAAATCCCTAGTTACACAGATTCCCTGTAACACACACACACACACATACATACATACATACATACATACATATATATATATATATATATATATATATATATATATACACACACGCGAAAAAAAGAGTTGCAATATCTTGGGACAAACTTGTTGGGCATCTTCAGGTAGAAATAATTTATTGAAATAAGGGTAGGGGTAGAGGGTCGCATATGGGTACACACTACACAGTTTATAACAGTACAAGTCAAAAGGATGTTAAAAGGGAGGTACATTAGTTTTGAGGTACTGTAAACGTTGAATTGAGAGACAAAATGAAAAAAAAAAAGAACATGTAAAATTATAAAAATACAGGGTGTTCAAAAAGAAACGCAGCCCAAAATAAAAAAGAAAAGGAATTAGGTTACAATGATATATGATTCCTCCAATAGGTTGCATTTCTTTTTTTTAACACCCTGTATAATCATCTAATACTAAAACATAGTATTATAAAAAATATAATTAAATTTCCTATGTGCTTATGAACACGCATAATAATGTACAATAATGTACCATGAAAGAGGATTATATGACATAGATTGTAATGATAATAATAATAATAATAATGATGATCCTTTACGCAAACCTCTAAAATCTAAATATTAGTGAAACCTCAGAAAATCTTAGCGATAAGTTTGATATGCCGCTTTGACACAGTTGATAATTGATCTGTCTATTTCTCTGCGGATTTAATATCATCTTATGATGGCATCGGAGATGTTCACTCTCTCACGTATATTCAGTCATGTTAATGCGCATTTTTAATTTTCTTTGTTTTTGTTCCTTTATCTATGAAAGGTTATCGTTTATTATGGATTTATAACGCGTTATAAAAGGCAAGCTTCAATTTTTGCCCGAATTGTTCATTCTGAAAAGGTCAACCTTGTTGCTTCACTTTGGGCCTACAGCTTAACGTGGAATCCGAACCACGACCCATCACGGTGGTCAGAAATTACAAAATCCTTGCCTTGGACTCGATCTCACGACCTCCCGATCAGCAGATCAGCTTTTTAACCATTAGGTCACCTAGGGTACCCATTTATCTATCAGCCTACTTTTTCTAGAAGGATGAACAGCTGGGAAAATTGCGCGCCGGTTGCTTTCGTCGAGAATTGGTGGATTCGTAGTCAACGATGCTAACCACTACACCGCTGAGGCGCATTTTATGTCTGTATATACTGTGTAATTATAAACATACTCGGGTGGATCGATTTTACATTTTTTTCGATTTCCATATTCTAATAGAGACAAAAACTTGCGCATGCATGAGAAAATAGCCTCTGCAAAATCTTAGCTTAATAGGTAATCATCTTCTGCCCCCGGCAGAGCGATGAAAACCATATTTTAGTAGTCAAAAACGTATTTTTAAACCTTAGCCTAGAGTCATAAAATTTTGCGTGTGTGTTATTTCATGCCTAAGCAATGATATAAATGCTATGGGAAATATATAAATGCATTATTTAAGACAAAGAGCCGATCTGAAAATATGTATATTATACATATTTTCAGATCGGCTCTTTGTCTTAAATAATGCATTTATATATTTCCCATAGCATTTACATCGTTGCTTAGGCATGAAATACACACACGCAAAATTTTATGACTCTAGGCTAGGGTTTAAAAATACGTTTTTGACTACTAAAATATGATTTTCATCGCTCTGCCGGGGGCAGAAGATGATTACCTATTAAGCTAAGATTTTGCAGAGGCTATTTTCTCATGCATGCGCAAGTTTTTGTCTCTATTAGAATATGGAAATCGAAACAAATGTAAAATCGATCCACCCTAAAACATACTAGAACGCCTGCTGAGCCTTGCGCAGCAAACACTCCCCGAAACACAAACTTGGGGACTAGAAGAGGCGGATGTGTTACTAAAACCTTTCCTGGTTCTCCCTTCATATGTATACTAAATTTGGTGCAGATTTCTCTAGCCGTTTAGGCGTGTATAAATGAATATAGAACGGACAGACAAATATGCAGACAGACAGAATCACGATCTACAGATCTACAGAAGCTAAGAGTAACAAAGACCCTAAGATCTACTCTAAGGTTAGCCCGAGAGAAAGAAGAGAGTAGGGGGTTAAAAGAAGAGAATAGGGAGTTAAAAGAAGAGAATAAAGGGTTAAGTAAGTAGCAAAACCTGTCATTCGTGGGTTAACATTTATTCAGAAAAAGAGAGACTGGTGCTACTGTAGTATGCGGTCTACCTACGATTCGGCGGTCTACCTTTTAATTATAGCTTCTTATCTTGTTTACTAATTGTTTGTTTACATCCCATTGTCAATCGCCCTTGACGATTGGTTAGGTTTAGTCATGATATTTTCGTTAGTTTTAACGAAAATATCATGATTAAACCTAACCAATCGTAGGTAGACCGCATAGTACAGTAGCACCGAGAGACTTACCCTCATCATCCGCCGGCCACTGCCGACAAGTCGGTAAAATAGTCGAAGAGAATAGGAAAGGGGTGAAAGATGAAAAGAAGTAAAATAAGAACGCTTACAAACCATACAAATACAATCTTAACTCAAAGAAACACTGTCATACCATGCAAACTACAAACATGCAAGTAAAAAAAAATGGGGAAAAAAGTATGAAGAGTATAATAAAAAGTGTGTTAGTTTACCCTACGAGCTACATCTAAGTTCGTGTTAGTCTATTTTTTTTCTATTTTTAATTTTTTTATTTATTTATTTTTTTAATAATATAAATTTAATGCTGGCATATCACAAGCTGGCATGTCACAAGCTGGCATCAATCGTCAACAGCCCAAACCTCGACTATCACCCCCAGAGGTACTGTTGCTAATTGTTTTATAATTTTAAACGACGTTAATATTTTTAAAATGCCTATCTAAACGGTTTTTAAACATATTAACGCTGGTAGAGTTCACGACGGACGCGGGAAGATTATTCCATTTATCAATTACTTTAAACGTAAAAAGTTTTTGACGATGTTAGTAATGAAACGTCTACTACGTAATTTAAATCCGTTATTACGAGTATTGCTATTATCAAAAATGAACAATTTGTCAAAATTTACGTTATCGATTTTATTAACGATTTTGAAAACTTCAATAAGCTCCCCCCTTAATCTCCTAGTCTCGAGTGAATGCAAGTCTAACTCTTTAATCCTATCTTCGTAAGACTTGTTGCGTAGTGACGGAATTAGTTTCGTGGTGCGTCGCTGAACCCTTTCCGAACTATCAATATCCTCACGCAAATACGGGCACCAAAACTGAACGACATATTCTAAGTGAGGCCTGACTAGGGACTTGTAAAGGGGCAATATAATATTCTTCGATTTAAATTCTAAATTACGCGCTATGAAGCCTAACATCCTATTAGCTTTTGTGCAAGACTCCAGGCACTGGTTCTTAACTTTTAAATCCTTAGATACGCGTACGCCTAAATCTACTTCCTCGTCAACGCTCGCTAATCGTGTACGTGTAATTATTGTTACGAGAACCTATATGCAAAACTTTACATTTGTCTACGTTAAATTGCATCTGCCACTTATCGGTTTACTCCATAATCCTATTTACATCGTCTTGGAGCCTATTTCTATCGTCCACGTTAACAACTTTACCGCCTACTTTAGTATCGTCCACGAATTTTGACACGTTACTGGTGAAGCCTACATCTATGTCGTTAATGTAGATTATGAATAGCAATGGGCCTAACACTGAACCCTGTGGGACACCGCTACCTACATCCAGCCACCCCGATTCCCTACCATTAACAACAACCCTCTGTTTCCTGGCACGAAGCCATTCCTCTAACCCAGGGGTCACCAACCTTTTTTTTGTTCACCGCCCACTTTTACGATTTTTTGTAAATTAAAAAAGCTTATCGCCCATCTTAGATCAAAAAGAATAAATCAACATAATCGATAAAATAAATAATGAAATAAATGTTTAATTACCTTTAATGTGAGCCCACTAGTGGGCGCTACCGCCCAGGTTGGTGACCCCTACTCTAACCAGTTAGCTATCTGACTGCGTATACCGTGCGTTTTAACCTTCGTAATTAATCTTCTATGCGGAACTGTATCGAACGCTTTTTTAAAGTCTATGCCTATCGTACTCGCGCACTATTTCGTTATAAAACTCAAACAAATTAGTTAAACAAGATTTATGGCGTCGAAACCCATGCTGACTACTATTAATCAAATCGCGACTTTCTAAGTGATCGACGATACGATCCCTAACTACAGATTCTAAAAGTTTACTGACAATTGACGTTAAGCTAATAGGCCTATAATTGCTAGCTACTGTGCGGTCGCCTTTTTTTTAAATGGGCGTAACGTTAGCTAATTTGAAGTCTTCAAGAATAATCCCCGCTTCCAATGACTTATTAAAAATTTTTGTTAATGGGCCTACGATAACGTCTTTGAGATCTTTCAAATGTTTAGGATAAAGCGCGTCAGGGCCTGGAGCCTCGCTAACTTTTAGCTTATCGATTAATGCGCAATATCACCCTCGTAAACAGTTATTTCATTCAAAATAGTCTCGCAACTAAATGGAACGATATCGTCCACGTCTGGGACATTATTTACGTCTTTTACGATAAAAACTGTCGCAAAAAAGTTGTTAAAAATACTCGCCATCGCCTGAGCGTCGGAAGCCAAAGCGCCGTTAGCGTCCACTAGAGGGCCTATAGGGTTGCCAGATCAGATGGTTTCCAAATCCGGAGAGTTTACCTACGAAGCTCATCATTATTTGTTTATGTAGCTAAACCGATATATAAACTTCCTCATTTCTTAGAATAGTAATTATCTTGCCAAAAATCTGTAAGAAGCAAATTCTACTTTTAATGACATTTTTACAAAGCTCACTTTCCGGAGAATCCGGCCCAAAACCGGAGACCTGGCAACCCTAAGGGCCTATGTTATCTTTTATCGGCTTACGATTATTGATGTAGTCAAAAAACTTTTTCGGATTATGTTTACTATCCGCAGCTTCAAGTATATCATAATTACGCTTAACATTCCTAACAGATCTTTTAACCTGACGTCAAAGCTCGATATATCTATTAAAGTTAGCTACCGTGCCATTGCGCTTATTAAGTTTATACGCTCTGCTACGCTAGTTTATGAACTCTCCTATTTCCCTAGTCCACCACTTGGGCCTACCATGATTTCTAGCGCGCTTGGGCCTACGCAGAATAAACTCCCTTTCAATATTCAAAAAACTTTCTTTAAACGTCTCCCAATGAAAATTTGCGTCATGACCCATAAATAAATTATCCCAGTCCACTACTCTCATCTTGTCTGCAAAACTATCAAAATTAGGCCTACGAAAATCAGGGACATCTATTACGTTACTATCCTTACTGTTTTCTATCAATAGCTTAAATCTAATAATTTGGGGATCACTACATCCCAAACTCTCACCTGCTTCCAAACCTTCGACTATATTTTCGTCGTTCGTCATCACCACGTCTAAAATATTGTCACCACGCGTTGGTTCGTTAACCATCTGTCGTAAAAAATTATCTTCCATGAACTCAATCAGTCTCAAACCCTCATCATTACCAGTAAAAGACTCGGATCACCTGAAGATCAAGGCCCCAGCCTTCTTTAGTTAGCTTTATAAGGCTAACTAATGAAAATATCACGACCTAACCTAACCAATCGTCAAGGGCGTACAGTTGACCTAACGATTGGTTAAATTTAGGTCGTGATATTTTCGTTAGTTAGCCTTTAAGGCTAACTAAAGAAGGCTGGGGCCATGATCTTCAGGTGATCCAAAGTCTCGTAATTAACGTTAGGACAGTTAAAGTCTCCGACAATTATACTATCCCGATTATTAATAAAGTTACCAAGAAGTGTGTAAAATCTAGTATCGGTATCGAGGGGTCGAACGGGAGGTCTATAAACAATAACGAAATTAAAGCTACTACTACGCGCCCTAACTTCAACGCATATCGCATTAATTGCTGCCGGAAAATCTATCTTAACCTCGATAGCCCTAAGGGAATTACGAATGTACAACAAAACGCCGCCACCAATCCTATGTAACCTATCATTCGTAAAAAGTTTAAAACCTATCAAGTTCCCCCAACAAGTCCCGAGTTACAGTATTTAACAGGTTTCGGTTATAGCAACTATATCGTAGTTCTCGGAATAAATTAGCTCCTTAAATTCGTTCAATTTATTTCTAATACTACGCGCGTTACAATAAAAGACGTTTATTTTTACCACAGATCGGCGTTTTAAACTATTTGTCACGTCGGGACGGCGTTTCCCGGACCCACAACGTTTAAAGAGGGCTTCGACCTATAAAGCTTTCGAACGTTCTCATCGATTAAACTACCTAGCCTAACATTCCCTATTTCATTGAAATGCACCCCCATCTTTTATAAAATGGCTAGGACAGGGTGGCGAACCTTTTTACAATCGTGTGCCAAAAAAACCATGTAAACCATAAAAGAAAATTCGCGTGGCCACCAAAGTTTATATATATTACACAAAATTATAAACATTAAGTCTATTATTTTATACTCATTTTATGGATAACAATTTCTATGCTTAGGCGTGCCAGGCAAATTTGATCGCATGCCCAAATGGGCACGCGTGCTATAGGTTCGCCACCACTGGGTTAGGATCACTCGTATAAGTACTATACAGTAGCACACATTAACGCTAATATTTACACAACCATAAAAAATTACATTATGAAAGGATCATCATGCCTTATCTAGGCAGAGTCAGCTTTATAAGTATTATACAGTAGCACACATTAACACTTGCATTATAAATTTATAGCTCACTATTTCCCAGGAGCACAAAATTATTTACACAACCATAAAAATGAACATTATAAAAGGAACACCATAACATATCTAGGGAAAATCAAACAAATAAAGTACAATATTAAAAAGTTCATTAAGTGTTAAGGTTCATTTAAAGTTCATTTTACTTCCACCTAATGCTGTGACCTACACCATTCAGAAATTCCTCCAAGGTCTTCCTCTCATTCACATAGTCCAGACATAGGTTCTTCAAACGCTGTTGATGTTCCTTTGTGGCACGTTCCTAACCTAACCTAACCTAACCATTCAGGTAGACAAAACAGTGATCAACTAGAGTGAATCAACATAGACAAAGATTATAATATTTGTTTAGGATTACTTCATAGCACACGAACAATAATATAAAAAAATGGAGGCTTTTGTCCTACTTTGCACTTTAACTGAGGGGGTTTTGTCCTATTTTGTACTTTAACTGAGGGCTTTTGTCCAGGGGGCTTTTGTCCTAGGAGGCTTTTGTCGGGACCCGAGATCACTCATGATCATTATGATGATCATCATCTTGATCATTATGATGATCATCATCCTGATCCTGATCATGATAATGATGACGATCATATGATGATCATGCTTCGCAAAAATGCTTCCTGTTCGATCAGCAACGTTAAATGACAGTGGGTCTGTTTAGTCTTTCGATAGAGGACTGTTCTCTGCATTCAAATAATGTTGCAAGCCATGATTCCACTAAAGCTGTAGGTCCCCTGCTCCATATCGATAAGTTTATATTACAGAATTTAACACTTCCAAACTCTGTATCTGGTCAGATATATTAATTCACATTCATATTTATAAGTAATCAGAATTTACTCTGTTATCACTTTACACATAATCTGTTGGACTATATTAAACTCTTTTTAATCCTTTTAGGACGACTGTTACAAATTGGGGATTACCTGAAGATCAGGGTCCCCAGCCTTCTTTAATTAGCTTTATAAGGCTAACTAACGAAAATATCACGACCTAACCTAACCAATCGTCAAGGGCGTACAGTTGACTTAACGATTGGTTAGGTTAGGTCGTGATATTTTCGTTAATTAGCCTTATAAGCCTAACTAAAGAAGGCTGGGGGCCCTGATCTTCAGGTGATCCCAAATTGGTAGCGTTTCAAATACACGCATTCATAACTTAACACTATAAAAAATTCCCGCATTAAAGGGTTACTGTAAAACTATGAACACTGTAGTGAGCTAATTACAGTGTAAGCCAAAATAACCTGCTTTAAATTAATTCTCAAAGGACAGTTATCCTCCGCACCCCTCCTTGTAAATTAAACGTGTCAAGAAAACATAACATCAAATTATCTTTACAGTTACATTATTTTAAATAGAATCCCAGTTTTATAATATGCTATACTTTGCATATTATGGATTAAGCAAGTTGTAGGACTATATAGGTAGGTTATATTTATGGGGGAAGAATCCATAGTCTTCTTTGTATCTAAAACGTTACGCCTACGTTACTCAATTAAGAAGAATAAAAAAACAACCAACAAAAAGTTTGAGTTGTAACGGAGTTGAGTAGCGGATTAGGTGTTTGCTTTTTCTCCAACAAAAAGTTACGGAACGAAATAGTGGATAAGGATCTTCTTTTTGCTAAGGCTGAAAAAGGTTTGCTAATGTTACACATTGAGTTCGGTGTTACATAAAGAATACGTTAAAATGTGTACTTATGTACAACTTAGTCAGCGCCCGGAGCTCAGTGGTAACACCGTTTCCCTGTAAACGAAGTGAAGACACTGAGATCGGGGGTTTGACTTCGAATAATAATAATAATAATAATAATAATAATAATAATAATAATCCAGGAGTTGGCGCAATGGGCCGCATTTGTTTGATCCGAACGCTGTGTCAAGTTCTGGCCGTCCTGAGTGATTTTTACATGGATTATGCAATGTAAACTCCTTTTGGGGTACACACTAAAGGAAAAATGAAATCTTATTTCAAGAAATAAAGCGCTTTACCTTAATGTTACTTGAATTTTTAACCAGCTGACAAAAATTTTATTCCCAAACAAATATTTCCATTGCGTGAACTGAAGCAAATATTTATTTAAGGCGGAGAGAATATATATCAGGTGGTCAAAAAAATGGGAAAACTCGAACTTTGGCTGTAAAATCCAAAGTTGTGGTCAAATTTCAATATTGTTTTCACACCCCACAAATAAGTAAATTTCCTATACGGTGAGCGGATTTCAAAGAAAACTAATGAAAATTACGGATTTATTGAACATTTCTTTATGCCATTGGAAATTCTTCATTTACTCTACGACTGCATTGTCGGGTCGGCAAAAAAAGGGAAACCTTTTAAATCCTGCATATCTCGGCAAATATGGTACATAGAACCATGAAATTTTAGTATGTTAATACTAGGTAATTTTGTAGTTTGTTGTCATATTTTAGCATTTTAGCTGAGAAATTGGATTTTTGGCGAATATTCCAGGAAAATCTTACGACAATAAAAGCGATTTTAATTAACGTAAGCCAACTGCAGGAGGTTTGAACAAGCTTCTCAAGAAAATCGATAACACAGGAGATGCTAAAAGATGGCACACAAACCATAAAATTACCTAGTACTAACATATTAAAATTTCATGGTTCTATGTACCGTATTTGCCAAGATATGAAGGATTTAAAAAGTTTTACTTTTTTTTTGCCGACCCGACAATGCAGTCGTAGTGTAAATGGAGAATTTCCAGTGGCATAAAGAAATGTTCAATAAATCCGTAATTTTCATTAGTTTTCTTTGAAATCTGCTCACCGCATAGGAAATTTACTTAGTTGTGGGATGTGAAAAAAATATTGAAATTTGATCATAACTTTGGATTTTACAGCCAAAGTTCGAGGTCTCCCTTTTTTTGCCCACCCTATATATATATATATATATATATATATATATATATATGAGGTTCTAAATGTAGCAGGGCTAGGCTGCTTTAAACCCTAGATCCATGTCCCAAAGCTGGATCCTGTCTGCTTTGCAGATAGCTGGTGAGGGAAGCTATATTTGTGGGATCTCTTTGCGAGTGACCCGTTGCCCACGTCGGGCTAGCATCATGAAAAAAAAAAAACTATGGTATTTGTCATTTATCATTACTTATTCGGACTATAGTGGATTTAATTATCCCAGAAGAGTTCCCTGTTCCATGCAAGGTCTGTGTGTATCATAAAAAAAACTCAGGGGACCATTCTGAGTTCATTCCCATACATATATATATATATATATATATATATATATATATATATATATATATATACACACACACACACACACAGGCAAGATAAGAAAACAATTTACATTTACATTGAAATCTAAAATTGAAAACGTGCAATTAACCAGACACACATTTTTTTTTCTCTCTCTCTCTCTCTCTCTCTCTCTCTCTCTCTCTCTCTCTCTCTCTCTCTCTCTCTCTCTCAAAACCTGTCATTCAAAGAACACACGGAAAATTTATACAGCAAATTAACCAAAGTCTCGTTCATCATAACAAATATAAGTGAAACATTTTCGAAGGAAGTTCATGATTCGTTCTACATGATGGCGTACCTAAAGGAGAGCATTGACGGGTGCAAAAGTACTCACAATATTCAATTCTACTTCTGGTGGTTATGCAAAAAAACGAATACTAAAGAAAATTTATAAATCAAAAAGCTTATACCACTTTTACTGTTACTGTTGATGCTGTTACTACTAATAATTATTAAAAATAATAATGATAATAATTTGTTATTATTATTATTTATTATTATCATCATTATTATCATTATTAAATTCAAGAACGTTGTTATATACAGAGTGGAAGAAAAGTCTTTCAGGATTTTATACATACAACTATTTAGTTAACATGATACAGATAATATAAGTGTTCAAATGATGAAAGAAATCAAACAAAAAGTCTATAAGAGTTTTATTCATACAAATATTTTGTTGAATTGTAATTTCATCTTCGAAGAGTTCTCCATCCGTTATGATGCATTTGTGGATTCTCTCTGTGAAACTCTTCATTGTTCTTCTGAACATATCGAGTGGGATACTTTTCGGTTGTTCATCTATTCTGTGGCCGAGGGCATGCGCTTTGGATAGATGAAACCAGGAGTGTAGCGTTTGTCATTCAAATAAGTCCAAAGCCAGAAACCACATGGGTTAAATCAGGTGATCTGGCTGGCCACTCGATGGGACCTCGCCGCCTAACCCATCTTCCTTCAACGTTCGTATCCAGAATCTCACGGGCAGCTGCAGAGTAATGTGGTGACGCTCCATCATGTTGATAAAGTCAATTCCTGCCGATGCCATTAGGAAACTGTGGCAAAAATTTGTCTCTTAATACCTGGCAATACCGTTTTCCATCCATTGTATTTCTCGATATGTCAAATGAAACGAGTCCTCAATAACCAACCACGCCCAAACTGTTAGTGGAGCCGTTTTAACGGGTTTACCCAATCGTATTTTGGCATTTTTTTCGCCCAGTAGTGAACGTTGTGTTTGTTTCCTTTACTCTTTAAACCGAAGACACATTCATCTGAAATCTGATCTTTCGAACAAAATCTGGATCAGTGTTGAACTTTTGTCTCATTGTTTCAGCAAACTGCAGCCGTCTATCAGAATCATCGTCGTATATGTTTCTAATCATGGCACCCCTGTGATTTCAATAGTTTTGCTACTGAAAATTTGGAAATACCCAATTCCTGTGCGACCTTTCTCGTTAAAGTTGTTGGTTCGACTTGAAAACTGGAGAGGACGTTTTGTTTGTTGTTGTCTCCTGTCGCCGTTACTGGTCTTCCGCTTCTTGAACGATCTTTTACCAGGCTACCTTTTTCCAAAAGTTTGAGCTTCCAGTATGGAAGAGTGGTTACATTTGATGGTGGTTTATTATAGTTTTGTTGAAACAAATGCAAACTTTCTTCACAATTACAATAAGAAATAGCCCACGATACAAAATACACTTTTTCTTCATTGCTGTATTCCATCCTCACTGTCATGGCGTTCACTGAGGCTGGGGTCTAGGGCCTTCCTGTTCTAGCTAGGGTCATTCCTAGCCTCGTATAGTTGTTTTGAAAAGTATCGCATACACTGCAGTGATATCATTGGAATTTATTTCTTATTAACAAATTATTGGTGCTACTATAGCGTGCGGTCTACAAAGATATTTACACTATAGTGTGCGGTCTATAGTATTTTTGTTAAAACTAACGAAAATATCACAACTTAACCTAACCAATTGTCAAGGGCAAACAGTTGACCTAACCGGCCAATCAATTAACCTAACCGGGCATTATATCCCATAGAATGAATTGTTTGTTTTATTTGTCCTTTAAATTTTTTGTTTTAATGTAATTGAACTAATATTTGTCTTCATGATTCCCCCTTTTATAGTCCGCCTTGACCTCACATTCATCCCCAAAGATAAAGTCGTCATTTCAGGTCAGGTCAGCACAAATTCAAGTGAGGTCAGGTCATTTCAGTGCAAATTCTTTTGTAGACTAAAGATTTCTTTGTAGACCGCACGCTATAGTAGCACCAAATTATTTGTATGTATAAAATCCTTAAAGACTTTTTTCCCACCCTGTATATTTTGTTGTTGATTTACAGTTTGCGTCTCTGTGGATCAAGTGAAACCCCCTGCAGCATTCTTTAAAATAATGGACAAAACTGAAATATTAAATTTAAAATAAAAATTTTGTGAAATACATGTTCAAATATATATATATATATATATTAGGGTGATGCAAAATAACTTATCATTTCAAAAACTTGAAGACACCCTCTAATTTTATTTAATTTAGTGTAAAAACTGAACATGCAAAATTTCAGCACAATTGAAGACATTTTAGAGGTTGCTACCATCCATTGAACATTTTGTATATTGTTATTTTTCAGTTTGTATTTATTGTACATTTATTTATTTTGCAGATTTCATCAAAAATGGTAGTCAGCAACATATAGCAGTCATAACAGACTCTGAACCTCTTTCCGTAAACCTTCTCATCCCTTTCATTGCTATAGACGCCGTGGCCGAACATTCTAGAATCATTTCTTTGCTGTGACGTCTGTGGCGGCCGCGTCAGTGTAAGTGCGGCGTCACTGACTCAGTATCTTTGCTGCCTTCGCTGAGAGTGGTTGTATAGCAGTTGCTGAGTTGCACTCATGGAGCGGCATACGCGTCACAAAACAGTTGTTTGGCTCATAGGACATCCTATAGAGTCCTTCAAAGAAACCCAGCTTCCATCTAAAAGGGAAACATTAGCATTGTTTATGAACTACAAGATCAATAAAAAGCAACAGGTGAAAACAGCGGCTTTGTTGACTGCTAGAGATGTTATGGATGTGTGGGAAAAGGCACGCATCCCAAGTGTTGAAATGTCATGTCGTGGAGAGAGTAAAGAAACTTTTCAACGAGTGGGAGAAACTAAAGAAGAACAGAAATAATAAGAAGAAGCAATCACCTGCACTACTTCAAAAACAAGAGAGCTGGCAAAATGACTTGCAAGATCTGTTTGACATTGCACATGCAAGTGCTCTTGACATGATAAAGATAGATGAAGATCGTGAGTTTTTGATGCTGCAACGACAAAAAGGAAGAAAAGGCAAAATGTCTGGAGTGGATAAAGTTTTTTCACAAATGGAAGAGATTGCTAGAGAAAAGGAAACATTGCTTGAAAAGAAAAGAAAGAGGGAAACAGCCGTTTTCGAAGCAGCAGTGCTCTCAAGTTCAAGTCCTTCAAGTTTGAATGAAGATAGTTCAAAATCAGAAGAAGAATTTGTTGCTGACCCTCAGCAGCCATCAACTTCGAGACAAAGTAGATCAAAGTCTAAGAGTGCAAAGCTTATGGATTCTTCAATGCTTGTATCTCTTGATGCTGCAAAAGTAAGTGATAGAGCTGCTTCGGAAATCTTGATCCCAACAATCAATGCTCTTGGGCAAAACCCTGAAGAATACAGTGTTAGCTATTCATCGATACGGAGAGCAAGACAAAGGACCGCAAGACAATGGCAGAAAATTTGAAGCAGGATTTCGAAACAAATTGCCCTCTCCAAATACATTGGGACGGCAAACTACTGGAAGATATTACTGGTCATGAAATGTTGATCGACTGCCAGTTCTAATTTCCGGCCAAGGAGTTGATCAGCTTCTTGGTATTCCCAAACTTGCCAGAGGAACTGGTCAAAACATTGCAGATGCTGTCCATCAGTTAGTATTGGAGTGGAATATATCTGACCAAGTGAAGGGCATGTGTTTTTGACACCACTGCCTCCAACACAGGTTCTAAGAGTGGTGCTTGTATGTTACTAGAGCAAAGATTGGATAAGATATGCTGTGGCTGGCTTGCCGACATCATATTTTCGAAATAGTGTTAGAAGCTGCAGTTTCTGTCTCCTTGCCATCTTCTAGTGGCCCTGACATACAACTGTTTAAGAGATTCAAAGCAAAGTGGGTGGAAATTGACAAGAACAATTACCAAACAGCAACAGATGACCCTAACATTGCAGAGAAAATCTCAGATGCTGAAGAACTCATTCAATTTGCTCAAGCTCAGCTTGATGAACAGCAGCCTCGTGATGACTACAAGGAATTGCTCGAGCTAACGCTCATTTTCATCGGTAGTGCCCCCAAGTCAGGAATCAGCTTTAAGCACCCGGAGCTTATCACAGAGCACGATGGATGGGCAAGCTAATTTACTGCATTAAAATTTGGATGTTTAAATCTCAGTTTAAACTAACTGAGAGAGAGGAAAAAGGACTGAGATGTTTGCTGCTTTTCAGCTGCGATATACATCAGATCGTGGTACCTGGCACCCATACCCTCATGCGCCCCCCGTTCAGATTTGCATTTTGTGCAAAGTCTGCAGCTCTACAAGCAAAAGGATGACAAAATTGCAAGTGCTGCACTCAATAAGTTTTTGAGACATTTGTGGTACCTCTCTGAGGAGCTTGTGGCGCTTGCATTTTTGATTCAGCTGTTTCGCATGAGACAAAAAAACAAAATGAAGCATGCTCTGCAGAAACCAGTTGACTCAAAACCGAGCAAACGAGCATCAATAAATCCTGAATCAGCTGGGCAGAAACAACTGCAGGATTTCGTTACTGCGAACACAAAAATTCTTTGAAATCCTAGAGGTGCCTTGCACTTTTCTTGAAAAAGATGCTGAAGAATGGAATGATGATGAAAGTTATGCGAATGCAAGAGATATCGCATATGGACTCAAAGTGGTAAACGACATTGCGGAAAGAGGTGTACGACTGATGGAGGAATACAACAAACTGATAACCAATGATGAAGAGCAGAAAACATACCTTCTTCAAATTGTTAAAAGTTACAGTTCGTCACTCTCAAACAAAAACAAGAAAACATTACTCTTGCTTCACAAAAAACGAAAATAAACATACATAAGTGGTTATGATATGCCTACTGGGGAAACTTCCACATAAAAAAAGTTAACGCGCTATACGCTGTACCTCAAGGGTGGTGCGGAAATCAGCGTGCCTATTATTTACTATTTTATGAGCTCACTACGTACTATAGTCTAGAATGTCATCGTTTTTTTTCAAACTAGGTTAACTAGGTACATATCAAACCGGCTCCGGCGAAAATATCAACAAAACAATATTTTGAGCACAAACTGATATACATTTATTTTTAAAGCTTGGTAGCAACCTCTAATTTTCTCTTTTTCAACCCCAAATTTCGCATACAATGCTTTCTTAGGAATATGAATAAAATAGGAGGGTGTCTCCCTGAAAATTGAAAAAAAAAAATTTGACCCCTTTTTTGCATCACCCTAATATAATATATTATATATATATATATATATATATAAATTATTTCACGAAAGTAACACGTGGAAAATATTTATGATGAATAAAACCACGAAGGAAAGAAAACACAGAGTGGTGCTCAAGCGCTTTCGTCTAATGACATCCTCAGGAACACTGAAGTACATAAAGAGTTCAAGACTATATAGAGGTTACAAAAAAAAAATAAAATATATATATATATATATATATATATATAATAAATATAGAAATAAAAATTGTGGGAGGAGCATACACATTTGTAAGGAAAACTACCAATTTTAGCACTTTGCCCGAATTCAATACAAGATCAAATGGATTGTTTACAATCAATTTTATAGATAATGCCTGAATGATATATAGGTCACAAAAATAAAAATAAAAAATAAATTGGAAAATAAAAATTGTAAGAGGAGCATACAATTTTGGTCGTTTTAGACTTTCTTATACATATACAGTATATACACACACACACACACAACTATATATATATAATATATATATATATAATATACACACACACACACACATACACATATATATACACACACAAGGGAAAAATTACCAAAGGTTTAGCACTCTGCCCTTCTTGGCTAAATCCGTTCTGAACGAATTCAAAACAACAGGATCGAGTTGAAAAAGACCCTTGCTCATATTAAAGTTATAAATCAAAAATAAAAATAAATTGAAAAATAAAAATTATAAGAGGAGCATACAATTTTGGTCGTTTTATACTTTCTTATATACAGGGTGGGCGAGAAGTCACCGTACACCAACCAATGTGCAATCATAATCAATCATAATTAATCTGAATCACTTACGTACTTCGTGGTTACATGTCCAGTGGATCCGTATGTGCACTTTGATGCTGGACACACAAGCGGATGCGCCTCCATGTCCTCTGTGACATGCGTCGGAGCATTTGTGGAGTAATGGTGCGAAAGGCGTCTTCCACAGCTCTGCGCAACTCTTCGTTGATGTTGTAGCGACGCGCAGCCACTACTCCCTTGATAATACCCCATAACGAATTGTCCGGGGTGATAAGGTCAGGACTACGTGGTGGCCATGGTAATGGTGCCGGAGATGTCGGTGAACCACGGCCAATCCAGCGGCCTGCAAAATGTTCGCTCAAAACGTCGCGCACAGAAAGAGCAAAGTGTGCGGGTGCCCCATCGTGCTGCAGCCACACGTCATCCATGAGTCCCCTATCTCTGAGCTGAGGTATGAGCCACGTCTCCAACATTGCCGAATAAGATGCCGCGTTCACGGATCCATCGAAAAAGTAAGGTCCAATCAAATGACCTGATGTCATACCCGCCCATATCATCACATGCGCTGGATTATGTTCCAGTTCCTGCGTGAAATGGGGATTCCCTTTTGACCAGAACACCAAATTTCTGTCTCGCGAACTGCGATAGATGGCACATTCATCACTGAAAAGAACCTTTGAGCGGGATACGGCACTTGGGAATGTGTCCAACATAGCACGGCATGATTCATAACGCCGATCGATGTCGGCATCTGACAGTTCATTCGCGAAAGTTGGGCGATACGGCCTCACTTTCAGGTCTTTCTTCATGTGGTCTCGCATCGTTGACCGTGGCACACCAAGCTCTGATGATCGTTTCCCCGTCGACTTAATTGGGGAACGTTCAATGGAAACGGCAATCGCTGCACATGTTTCCGAGCGCGTTGTCTTTCTCCCACTCCGCGGCCTGTCTTTAACGCTTCCAAGAGCGAACGCACGTTTTTCCCAATCCAGCAGTGTCGCTCTTCGTGGTGGAGCCTTATTAAACCGTTCCCGAAACACAGCCATCACCTGCGTCATTGTTTGTCCCGTGTGCGGTCTATCACGCACCCACACACTTGCTACCAACCGCTCATCAACAGAGTAACTGCTTGTGTCAACCATACCGACAACACCACAACTAAATTCCATGGGTACGGCTGTCACGTACGCACTATCTTTGACACTGTTGCCGGATTGCCATTCGACACTGTTGTCAGACTGCCATTGTACATAGTAGTGTGTGCTGTGCTGTGCTGTGTAAACTCAAATTGATTTCGGGTGCGTATCGTGCGGGTGTACGGTGACTTCTCGCCCACCCGAGTGAAACAAAACTGAAGCATTATTCCAATCAATACAATGGGATAACTCTGACAAATGGACAAAAATGGCACTGGACGACTGTCCCGTTCTAACGGAATATTGATGCTGTCTTACACGCGTGTGCAAATCCTTTCCCGTCTGACCAATGTAAAAGGAATCACATTGTTTACAACCAATTTTATATATAATGCCTGAATTACTGGTAGGGCTATTTTTTACTGATATTTTTCACAATATTGTTATATGAAAATACTACATTAATATCCAAAAGTTTAAGTACATTAGTAATGTAGTTATTTCATATAACAATATTGTGAAGAATATCATAGTAAAAAATAGCCCTACCCGTAATTCAGGCATTATCTATAAAATTGGTTGTAAACAATGTGATTCCTTTTACATTGATCAGACGGGAAAGGATTTACACACGCGTGTAAAACAGCATCAATGTTCCGTTAGAACGGGACAGTCGTCCAGTGTCCTTTTTGTCCATTTGTCAGAGTTATCCCATTGTATTGATTGGAATAATGCTTCAGTTTTGTTTCACTCTAGCAACATTGTTAATAGAAATATTCTTGAGTCTGCTATTATTCAACTTTCAAATAACTTTAACATGAGCAAGGGTCTTTTTCAACTCGATCCCCTTGTTTTGAATTCGTTCAGAACGGATTTAGCAAAGAAGGGCAGAGTGTTAAACCTTTGATAATTTGTCCCTTGTATATATACAGGGTGTCCCATAAGTCCGGCATCATAGGAGAAATTCATATTTTTCTATTTCTACAAACCATAATTCATATTTTTCTCTTTCTACAGGCCATAATGTCTGTGAGCAAGGAAGAACGAATCCAGGTAATTCCATAGGAAATCGGAGTCAAAGAGAGGCCGCTGCTGAATTTAACAGACTGCATCCAGACCGCGAGCCAATAACACAGAGTTGTGTTA
>JAJOZX010009629.1:17500-37500 GCA_023014485.1 Bathynomus jamesi | reverse complement strand
CTCTCTCTCTCTCTCTCTCTCTCTCTCTCTCTCTCTCTCTCTCTCTCTCTACTATCACTATTATAACAAACACTGCTCTTCTGAACTCTCTAACTGCATGCCTCCTCCTTTAAGAAGAGCACGCATTACCGGACTCGCGACACATTTTTATTCCTTTTCTGTCCAACTCTCTAACACAAGGGTTAATCGGTATTCTCAATCCTTCATCTACTCAACCAGTCAACTCTGGCACAATCTCCCTCAATCCATCTTTCCTCCTGTCTATGACTTCCACTCTTTCAAACGCAGAGTCTCCAGGCATTTCGAAAACTCTGAACCTTGATTTTAGCTCTCCTCCTTTTACGGGGGTGAGTATTTTTGAGGGCGTTCGCCCTTGGCCCCCCCCGCCCTTCCTGCATATATACCTATATATAAAAATAAATTAATGTAGAAATTTCTATTGGAATGAGAATTATGTTCATATGTTTAAAAATTAATGAAAATAAGTGTTCTTAACACTTGCACTTAACACTTGCCCAAGTTTTAATCCACTCGCATACTTCCTTCTTTTGTCGACTAACATTCATTCCTTTCAAATGAAGAAGAAGAAGAACAACAAGGGAAGACCCACCATAATCGAAAGTAGCTCCTGATGCTTCCTTTTGTATTGGCAGAATCGGCATCAATAAAAGAAGGAAGGCGAACAACGAGGTTTTTCCATGCATTTCAAGAAACCTCCAAAACGCTTCCGGTCGAACCTGCAAAGGATGAATCCACATCAGTGGATCAATAAATAAGAGTTTTAAATTCACATAAACTCTCTCTCTCTCTCTCTCTCTCTCTCTCTCTCTCTCTCCCTCTCAGGACAACAAATAAAATCCACAGTAGAATAATAATTTCTCAGTCAACAAGACATTTTGTCCCTCAACACTGGGGTTTTTATGTATATATATATATATATATATATATATATATATATATATATATATATATCTTGGGTTATTAAAATTAAGTAGTAAAATGTGCAATTTTTTAAATATTTTGTGAAGTTTCGATGTATTTCAAGAATTGTGCAGTTGTAAATAAAAATTATTTTTATTTCTGAAGATGAATAATAATTTAATCGAACCATGCACCATTTCGTTTATCGACAGGTGTCCTACGGTTTAGGTTAGGTTAGGTCAAGCTAGGTTAATACAGACTAGGTTGGGAAGTTAGGGTAGTAAGAGTGTCGACATAATATCTTGTTGACGAAGTGTGCTTGGCTGAAATGCGTGTGGGCATACTTTCATTGTCTTTCCAAGGAATGTCGACGCAACTATTCACCGTGACACCAGAACATGAACGAAGCTCGTAATGAGTTTTCTCTTCTTTGTTATTTATCATGATTAAGTTTTCTGTTGATTAACTCCCGCAGTAAATTTTTAAATGGGTTCATATCTGGTGAATTTCCAGACCATCTCCGTATTGGGATCCAATTTGCAGATAGAAAAGACTCTTATAAACGATATCCCGCATTGTGACGCGGAGTTGAATTATATTAGACGAACATAAATTTTCTTAAGTATGTCTTAAGTTGAATAGTAAATCTATTTTCTAAAACTCTACGATACTAATCTTGTCGAATTGTTCCTTCGACCGCAACTTAGAGACCTTGTCACTGATTCACAAACAAACCATAACGAAAACGGGGTGCTAAACAGGGCAAGCTTGATGAAATTCTTCGCCGTTTCTGCAACGAATATACTGAGGTTTATTACATATTTACGCTATTTGATCACGCTCCCTTCAATTCCTTCGCTTCTATAAAGCGTATAAATGTTTTGTTTGTGCATTAACCGCACTTTTGTAGGATGGAAAGGAGCAAATATTGAAGCGGGAAAGTGGGTATGGTCAAACAGCGTAATATTGGTCTCGCTTCAACAAACTTTTTGGCGGTTCTGAAAACTGTTGTCGATAGGAGTGCTGACTTTGAAACCACGTCACGTGGGTTCGAGTCCCGATGGCTTCTAGTTTTCCATGTTAATGCCTTTTCCCTTTATATTGTATTTTAGTGCGGTTATTGTACTTAATAAATAAATAAATAATAAATAAATAAATAAATATATGGGCCAACTCATGCGGCCCATTGCTTTAATTCCTCTATTATTATTACCACCATTATTTGGAGTCGAACCCGCGATTTCAATGTCGGTAACAATGTTATCCACTGAGCTATGGACGCTGGCAAATAATCAAGTAACTTGAAACTATAAAATATGGTTAAACTCCATATTTATCAGAATCGGTTTATCGACTTATTCTGTAATTGTTTACAGATGTAAAATAAAATACAGTACGCACTCGGTTATCCGTGATTGATCACGGATCCACGATCATGGATAACCCAATTTCACGGTTAACTCGGTATACTCCGCCAGTGTTTAGGTGGTGCAGCCGTTGCTGCTCGTCACCACTGACTGGCCTCACACCTCGCGCACCACCACATACAGTATTTTAGTACAGTATAATATACAGTTAAGTAGTTTGTATTCACCACAAGACGTTGCGGAGAGACATTATCTGAGACGCGTTGTGGTGGGCCAGCGAGAGGCGATCCGCAGCTGTAAACACCGCGCCAAATCACGGTTAACTCAGTTCACGGTTAAGTGAATCACGGATAACAGTGAGAGTATTGTATTTACAGTATTGACTTAAAGCTAGAAAGTTTTAACAACTTTTATAATTTGCGTTTAATTTGTATGTGAATTTGTGAAATATTCATAAATGCATCGTCAAATCTTACAAAATTTAGTAAGTTTTGCCAGAAAGTTTTGGAAACACGAAAGTATGCAAAAATCTTACCTGCATCTCAGTTTTCATGAGCAAAAGATATTAACGAATTTTTCTTGGCAATTTCAGGTACAGTTTCGGCATCTTAGTTTCTTTTCTTACGAGGAACCTCCTCACTTTTCATATTTTTATCTGCCGTTTTTATGATACTTCGTTGTAACTAATGGCTTTTTTTTAATATGTGGTAACTCTTTCACATTTTAAGATAAGTAATTTATATTCACACTGTATAGTTTGTTTATAATATTAATATAGTTTTTTTTTATTTTTGTCTTCTCATTTTTTGAGTATTTTGTCTGTTCTGGATGAAAGGCGATGTCTAGCAATTATTACATCAAGAATGTTTAATTAATTTCTTACGGATACGATCTCTCATACAGACATTTTCAGAGTGTTAACTGGTCAGTCTGCGCCCTAATTAAATACAGGGTGGGCCATAAGTCGCTTTATCGAAGTGAGTTTCGTTATAATACGAAGGTAAAGGGACTTATGGTTCACCCTATATATATATATATATTTCATTAGGAAAATAGTCTTATGCGTAGCGAACTGTTTCACGTTCCAGTTATTAACATTTATCCAAGGGATAAATTACAGTTTAGTTATTACAGTTATTACAGTTTAGTTGAAGTTAAATACTGTAAATTTTATATAAAATTGTTTTTAACAATTTTAATTTGCAGAATCTTAATTATAAAAACTGACAATTTCGAATTATCAACAAAATCTCTAAAAATCCTACGATTTCTGTAAATAAATTTTTTTCGTGGTTGAAAATAGGCGAAGAACTGAAAAAATAATACATTTAAAAATGAACTGATACATAGAAAGGTGCTCATACAGTTTTAACAAAAATCTTTCAGAATATGTTATCAGAATACGTTAGTTCACTGTATTGAAGCAAGAATTTGTATAGATGCGCTCGAAAATTTTTTGCCATACACGTGTTTTCCTAGAAAAGAAATTTTTTTCTGTCGATTTGTCGAAAAATTTTAAATGTCATGACAGATCTATTTATATCACGGCAAAAATTTATAACGCCATCTGTACACGAATTTGATTATATCACGGCAAAAATTTATAACGCCATCTGTACACGAATTTCAAAACAAGCTTAATTTTTTCTCGGGTTTTTATTTTTTTTTAATTAGTATTATTTCATATTGGAGATACGCCTAATCTAGTACTCGAATTACATAACATACAATACAACCTTACCTTACCTTACAACCTTACAAAGATTCCGCGCGATGATTCCTCATTTCGCGAAGGTCAATCTTGTCGCCCCTCCTCTGGAGTTGGCCTGGTGAAGTAGTGAGTTTGTTTCTTGTGCTCTCCACCTCACATAGCCAGGTACGCCAGGCTCATCGGGGAAATTTATATAATTTTCCCCAGGCTCGGAATCGCACCGTCAAAAGCTCTGCTATTATTTATGTAGTATACAGTATAATGCAATTGCCCTTGCCCACCCAAAAATATAGCGTTTCCAGTGTAGCCTATCGGACGCGTTCTGTAGGGTTTCGATGATTAGCTGACTACGAAGCAAGTGACTAATAAGAAAACACACACACACACACACACATAAAACTGGTCTTAACTGTGACCAGACTCCAATAGATTTATATTGTTTTCAAGATAATTAAGTACTGGATGTTTTTAACTTCAGTATTTTAGGCTTACACTGTTGAACCAAATGTGTGTATAATAATGATAATAATAATAACAATAATAATAATAATTATAATAATAATGATAATAATAATTAATCAAACTTGATGGTTCTTTAACGTTTTTAATATCTGTAATATTTTAAATTTTATTTAAATGTGTCATTATAATTTGAGATTCGTATCTATAATTTTATTTATATTTATAATTTATAATAATTCTATTTGTATTTATAATTTATAATTTCAGATTTCTATTGAGATTTCCGAGGATCGAATTAGGAAATCCTGAAACGTCGGTAATATTAAAAAGTTTTCATTTTCTGTTTGATATTTCTGTTTATAATAAATAAATAAATAAATATATACAGTACTGTGCAAAAGTCAGAGACCACTGTCGATCTGATAACTATTAGATAATCTGTTGTATGAAAATTGGTTTTGATACTAAAATACATATTAACTAGAACCTCTGGTTCATATTAACGTATAACTAAGTTATTACTTAAGTGTATAAAATTGTATAAGCTGGATGACCCTCTAGTCTGCATAAATTGGACTTGAGGGTTGATTCATTATATTACTTATAACGCATGTGTTTAAAGATCTAGCGAACTATTACTGATGGATCTGCAGTAAATGCTCCTAAGCTATTGTTATATCAATATTTACAATTAAAAGTATTGACATATTCACTTAAATTCTGCAAAACAAATTTATCCAAAACGTTTCTCATTATAATCCTAATTCATGCTGTTTTTTTTCTTTCACAGGCTTAAGAAATGACAAAAAGTACAATTTCTGATGAGATTAGATATATGATAAAATAATACATTTGCATGGTGAGGGACTGAGTCAAAGAAAAATAAGTGAATCTACAGGCGTTTCCAAAACTGGTGTACAAAAAATCTTGGTTCGTCACAGCTCAAATGGAACCCCAGCTGATCGTCCTAGATCAGGGAGGCCCTCTAAGCTTTCTCCATCTGAGCTACAATAACTAAAGATTACTTCCCTTCGAGACAGACACAAATCCAGCACTTCACTTGCAGCGGATCTCGAAAAACAACAGGTGTCTCAGTTGATCCTTCTACTGTACGAAGGAAGCTTAATTCAGTAGGTCTCAGATGTCCAATACTTGTGTTCCAAAGCCCATTTTCTTCTTCTCTTTATTTCCATTCCTTAGAAGTGGCTTTTTTTGCTGCAACACGTCTTTTAAGACCTACTGAGTTAAGTTTCCTTCATACAGTAAAGGGATCAACTGAGACACCTATTGTTTTTTTTGAGATCTGCTGCAAGTGAAGTGCTGGATTTGTGTCTGTCTCAAAGGGAAGTAATCTTTAGATATTGTAGATCAGATGGAGAAAGTTTAGAGGGCCTCCCTGATCTAGGACGATCAGCTGGGGTTCCATTTGAGCTGTGACGAACCAAGATTTTTTGTACACCAGTTTTGGAAACGCCTGTAGATTCACTTATTTTTCTTTGAGTCAGTCCCTCACCATGCAAATTTATTATTTTATATCTAATCTCATCAGAAATTGTATTCTTGTCATTTCTTAAGCCTGTGAAAGAAAAAAAACAGCATGAATTAGGATTATAATGAGAAACGTTTTGGATAAATTTGTTTGCAGAATTTAAGTGAATATGTCAATACTTTTAATTGTAAATATTGATATAACAATAGCTTAGGAGCATTTACTGCAGATCCATCAGTAATAGTTCGCTAGATCTTTAAACACATGCGTTATAAGTAGGCTGACCATACGTACCGTTTTGAACGGGACAGTACCGTTTGTTTTATATTTCCTGGCCGTCCCGTCGTTTTAATAAAAATGTCAATTTTGTCCCGGTTTATGTACTTACTTTTTCAGGAATACAGAATATTACATAACCCCGTCCCTTTTTTGCCATCCCAATGTCCCGTTTTTGTCTCAAGGAAATATGGTCAGCCTAGTTATAAGTAATATAATGAATCAACCCTCAAGTCCAATTTATGCAGACTAGAGGGTCATCCAGCTTATACAACTTTATACACTTAAGTAATAACTTAGTTATACGTTAATATGAACCAGAGGTTCTAGTTAATATTATTTTAGTATCAAAACCGATTTTCATACGACAGATTATCTAAAGGTTATAAGATCGATAGTGGTCTCTGACTTTTACACAGTACTGTATATATATATATATATATATATATATATATATATATATATATATATATATATATATGAACCAAATGAACAATATGAAGTTTAACACTGAGAAATTTCAGCTGTTACAGTACGGAAAAAGAGAGAACCTAACATCCATGGAATATTATATCCCAAATGGAGAGGAAATTCAGAGAAATTCTAGAGCAAAAGATTTAGGGGTTGTAATGACTGATGATGCGAAATTTGAAACACAAAATAAGATAGCAGTAAACAGAGCAAAAAGAATAACTGGGCAAATACTGAGAACCTTTAAACGAAGGGATAGGAATGTAATGATTCCTCTACTGAAAACACTAATCATACCCAAATTGGAATACTGCTTGGTCCTAACATCCCCATTAAAAAAAAGACATTAGACAGCTAGAAGGGATTCAGAGAAGCTTCACAGCCAAGATCAAGGGGTGCAAAGAACTAAATTACTGGGAAAGGTTACGCGAACTAAATCTATATTCACTGGAAAGGAGAAGAGAGAGGTACACCATCATTTACACCTGGAAAATAATGGAGAAACTAGTCCCTAATCTTACTCTGAATCCTGTAACTCCCCAAACAACGGTGGAAAGTAGAAAAAGAAGACTGTGTCGTGTTCCCAAATTAAAGGCTAGACAGGGAATATCCTTAACCCTGAAAGAAAATACTATTGTTGTGAGAGGACCAAAACTGTTTAATCAGCTGCCCAAAGGTCTAAGGAACACAAATGGTGTGCAGTATACCTTTGGTAACCTTTGGTTGCTTCCGCATGAATTGTTCATTCTGACGAAGGTCAAGCTTTTCACTCCACCTTAGACCTACAGTTTAACGTGGAATCCGAGCCACGCCCCACCAGCAGCCCAGCGTCTTAATTAACCACTAAGCCACCCAGGGTACCCATTTATCTACCAACCACTTTCTTTATTGTGTGGAAGGATGAACAGCTGCGTTTTTTGCTGCGCGCGGGCTGCCGTCACCGGGTCTGGATCCCGAGGCCGCTGGAGTCATAATCAGCGACGCTAACCACTACACCACCAAGGCGCATATATAAACAAAGGTAAACAAATCAAACAGCACAGTTGAAGTGATTATATTAGAAGTAAAAGATCTGAACCTAACCATTATGAACATCTACAGACCACCAAACACCACAAAAAGTGAATTCCAATTTGCTACAAATGAAATAGAAAACATATCAAAACTACTTGAAACTTCAGCAACAAATATTCTAATTTTCGGAGATTTTAATTTCCCATTCATATCATGGAAGAAAAATGACGAAGTTATATATGTTGAGAAGTTTCATGGCAACATTACTAAAGATGATAGAACCCAAGCAACAATGCTATTAGATATTATGGAACATTACGCCCTTACCCAGGAAATCTGTGAAGCTACAAGAAAGGAGAATGTTTTGCATTTAATCTGGACAAATAACAACGAGATAATAATAAATAAAAAAGTAACGCACACAAAGTTCTCCGACCTCCGATCTCATCGATATACAAATGAAGTTAGCACCCAGAGGGCCGAAAACGTATCCTAGAGAGGCAGATGGAATATTTGAAGGCTTAAACATACATTCAAAGAAAGTAAATTGAGAAAACGTAAAAAAAGATTTAAAGGAGGTAAATTGGGAAATGCTACTTCATGAGAAGACTCCACAAGAAATACTATGTATAATAGAGACTGAAACCAAACCTATAATACTGAAACATATTCCAGAGAGACAGGAACGAAAAAGTAGCAAGCTCGAGAGGAAAATCAGGACACTATTCAGGCAACGAAGACAAACCGTAAAACATCTCCACAGATGCAGAACTGATGCAAAGAGACTCAAACTAGAGAGGAAATTGGCGAAATAGAAATGGACCTAAAGCAAACATTCATACATAAGACAAAACGAGAAGGAAAACAAGGTAGCAGAAAACATAAAAAATAACCCAAATACTTCTACACGTTCGCGAAAAGGAAAATGCACTGTAAGGAGAGTATTAGCCCGTTGATAGACGGGGAGGCCAAATACACAAACCCGAAAAAAAGTGAGTTGCTTAGGGAACAATTTAACTCTGTGTTTAGCACCCCTAAGTCCGAGATGGAAGTGGAAAACGCAGACGAATTTTTCGACGAAGAACAAATTCTGGCACAAACCTATTAATGGACTTCAAGTTCATGGAAGGAGATGTAATTACGGCCTTATCACAGATGCGAGACAATTCGGCGCCCAGGGCCAGACCATAGAGTGCCACATTTCTGAAGAAATGAAAAGAGGTATTGCCAAACCGCTATATTTACTATGGAGGAAATCACTCGACACAGGACAAATTCCACCCCCTTTAAAGAACGCGAACATTGCCCCTCTATTTAAAGGTGGTAACAGAGCATGCCCAAAAATTATCGGCCAGTGGCTCTCACCTCACACCTTATAAAGTGTTTTGAAAGTATAATTAGAGGCAAAACTACCTACTACCTACAAGAAAAAGACTTATACAACCCAAATCAACATGGCTTCAGGGCGAGAAGATCATGCCTGTCACAGCTACTAGACCACCAGGAGAAAATATTAGAAACATTGTGTCGAGGACAAACATAGATGTAATATACGGACTTTGCTAAAGCCTTCGATAAATGTGACCATGGAATCATAGCACACAAACTTAAGAATACAGGAATTACCGGAAAGCTAGGAAGGTGGATATTTAATTTCTTGACGCAAAGAACACAAAGAGTAGTGGTAAACGGAGTTAAATCGAAAGTCTTGGAAGTCGTGAGCTCTGTCCCACAGGGGACAGTATTAGCCCCTTGCTGTTCATAATAATGATTGCAGATATTGATGCAGATATTAAGGACAGTATTGTATCATGCTTCGAAGATGACACAAAGATATGTAAGGAAATATTGAACGAAGATGACATAAGAAAATTACAAAACGACATTGAAACCTTATTCCAGTGGGCAGAAGACAACAATATGAAGTTCAACGAAGGAAAATTCCAACTTCTAAGATATGGTAATAACAAGAAGCTACAGAAAAAACGGTACAAAACTCCGCAAGCCAAACAGATAACACCAGATCCCCACAAGTCAGGGATCTTAGAGTAATAATGTCGTCGGATGCAGAATTCAGAGAGCACTATACCAATAATTGAGTATTGCTCAGTACTCACAAGCCCATACAGAAAACGAGACATTGCGAACATTGAAGCTATACAAAGGACTTTTACGTCTAACATAGAAGAAACGGAAGGTGAAGACTACTGGTCTCGACTACAATCCCTGGAACTCTACTCTCTCGAAAGAAGGCGCGAGCGGTACACAATAATATACATATGGAAAATACTTGAGGGCTATGTCCCTAACCTTAAAAATGAAATAGAAACAAATTGGAATGAGAGAAGAGGCAGATTTTGTACGGTCCCAGCTGCGGTGGGACAAGGGCCATGAAAACAAGATGGAAAATACCCTCAGAATACGGGGCCCAAAGCTTTTCAATGTCCTACCAAAAGAAGTGAGGAATCTCCAGCACACCGACCTGAATAACTTCAAGAACCAGCTGGACAGATTCCTGTGCAAAGTCCCTGACCAGCCATGCGTGGCTGGCTACGAGGGCAGAAGGAGATCAGACAGCAATTCCCTCCTTCACCAAATCCTGCAAATGAGGCGGGATGCTGCATAATGACAGGCTGCATAATGACAGGTTGGGTTAACAATTTATGATGTCCTACAGTATCACCGGTTGAAGGTGGCTAATGGAGTAGGCCTACTATAATATTTCTGAGTGATGCGAATTGCTTCGAGGTCACCAGCTTGGATTACACCCAAGCAAATATTGTTAAGGTTATAAAAAGCACCTTATTGTTTTGTATTTAATTAAGAAAATAAATCAGTTATTTGTTCACAGTGAATAACAAATGATTGACAATAATTATAGTGAATAACAATTATTTAACGGCCTTTATATTATGCTAAGATGACATGGAGCTTAGCCAATAAGAGAAATGGTTAAGAGCTTAATGATCTAGTAATGCATTCATTTATGTTAGGCTCATGGCATGCAAAATGGAACACAACATAAAATATGAAACCTAGTGATAATAGAAATTATGCACGTACGTTTAGGTACACTGAATAGAATATGTAACACTGATTATGTAGGCCAAAGGTTATGAATAAATGAACATGGAACGGTCCCTAGTAATGACAAAGAATGCACGTGCGTTTAGTACTGTAAATAGATTAGATCTTCATTTAGGTAGGCTAGAGTTACGCATAAATGGAACATTGAATGGGCCTAGTAATGATAAAGAATGCACGTGCGTTTAGTACACTGAATAGGTGACGCAGGCTAGAGTTACGCATAAATGGAACATTGAATGGGCCTAGTAATGATATTAAGAATGCACGTGCGTTTTGTACACGGTAAGTGGATTCGGTCGTCAATAATGGAATGCTTAAATAAATCACATAAATAAGTGGATGCAAAATATCGATGGATACATGAAAGAACACAATAGCAGGATGATACAATTCACGATTACGATATTGGAAATGACACTTGAACTGGGCATAGGAAATAAACCTAGTGCGGGTTTGTATCAGAGAATTAGTCTGATGCACAATCAATATGGTAATGACACTTGGATTATGAAATAGGCCTACTGCGTTTCAACGAGAGTTAGTTTGAACGACTTGTAAAACACTGCGTTTATAGCCTACGCTTCTGTGGTACACTGATGTAGGCTTTGCGTTATTGTTTAAGAACGAGGCACAGAGAGCTTACCGACTGTGTTGAAAATACCTCTCGAGATGAAGGGTATGCTTGAAGGTCGACCTTGTAGATTGGAAACCTGCAGAAGTTGACTGTCCGGTGTTACGTACGCCGAGATGATCGTGGAACCGTAGCGAGCTTCTTGTTGAGAGTTTGCTTGAGGAAACGGACGGTTCTGCGGGCACTGATGTAGGCTTCACGATAATTGCTTGAAGGACGGTGACCGACTGAGATCGGACGGCGCTGGTTTCGAAGGAGTGCTTCTGCAGGCTGACGGCGGGAGGTCTTACTTGATGATAGATTGGAAGCTTTGAAGGAACAGCAGGCCGCTCCTCCGGCGGGAAGCCAGAGGGCGGTTGATGCGACGAGTTTCTGCTGGCGACGGTGGAGACCAAGACGAGAAAATGACAAGCGACAAGTGAGCCAGTGAGAGTAAGGAAGTGTATCAGTGGAATCTCGCTTATATAACCTCTGTGACGCGGACTTTCCCGCCATATCCTGAGACGCCTTCCACGCGTCCTTTAGTTGATAAGGGCTTGCTTTCGCGGGCCTTTTGGGAAGAAACAGACGTTTTCATCGTTTCTGATTCCTTGACCACGTGTGTCTTCTAAGAATGTTTGATGATGGCATGGAAGAAAGGATTTATCTGTCTACTTGTTAGTCTATTTCTTGTCGGTCCTCTCTCTCTCTCTCTCTCTCTCTCTCTCTCTCTCTCTCTCTCTATATATATATATATATATATATATATATATATATAAAACCGCATGCTTTATTCATTGATATGAAATAGATTTACATAAATCTACTTTTTATAACCATTACAAAATTAGTTGGTTGAGTTTAAGACTCGTGTGAAGCAAAACAACAACAACAACAACAACAACAACAACAACAACAACAATAATTCGGATAGAAGAAACTGAAGACGAGGGATTACCAAAGAGAAAAGAGTGTAAAGAGTCATTGAATAACGCATAAAAGTGATCAAAATGTTTCTATTTGTAAATGCTCTTTAACTTTGTTTACTTAAGATACGTTCATTTATTGTGGTAAAGTTATTTTTGTTGTTGTTTTTTAAACAACCATTTCTTTATACTTAATTCGTTAAGTTTAATTGATAAGAAATTAAAAATGTTTCGTGGATATGGAGAGGAATATATTATGAAGTTAAAATTTACATCTCTTGTTTATTTATAAACTAGAAAAGTATATTAAAGTATTTAAGTTGTGAATAATTATCTATTAATGGTAGTAAAGTTATATACTTTTAGATTTCTTGCTCCCCTTCAATTTGGTTTATAAAACCATTAGCCAATTTGTAAGCTTTAATTTTATTTGTTCATATAACCTAAGCCGCGAACAGATCAGTCAATTGCGGGCATAATTTTTTTTTTTTAAAAAGTTGCTGGCATTTATTTTAATTCTGGTAATATATATGAAGAAAGAAACTACTCTTCAGGAAGACGTAAATTTTTATTTCTTAACACTAATACAGTTTCGGCTCCTCGCGAGCTCTTGCCAATTGAGAAGGGCTGCTCGCGACGAGTCGAAACTGTATTGGTGTTAAAGAAATAAAAATTTACGTCTTCCTGAAGAGTGGTTTCCTTCTTCATACTTCGTCGCGACAGTGCGTTTTTTTACATTATATATATATATATATATATGTATGTGTGTGTATATATATACTTGCAAGCAAGTCATGTGATCATAATCGTACAATTTCAAGCAACATTTAAAATATCACCAAACCCGTACCATACTACTTACAAACAAATTTCGTCCACCACTCAGCCCTAATATGAAACTATAAAAATTCATGTGGCAGCGAGAGAAAGAGATACATCTGGCTCCAGTCTCGCTTGTTATACGGTTCTTTCTGTGATCTTTGTTTATTGAGATTACATCTTTCGTGCTTTTATATTTTTTCACAAAGGTTTTGGTAAAGGGTCTTACAAAATTCTCAACGCGTTTTGGGGAATTAAAATCAAAATAGTTTTATCAGTTTTTAAAAAATGTGACAAATTTTACTAACATCCAATATTCCTTCCTCATGATTCCAACACCAATTTAACAAGATTTTGGAAAAAAAAAACGCACAAGAGTCAACCAAATAACTGTCAGTTTCAATGGTTTGCAAAGCTTCGCGGAGTACTTTCACCAACTTTTCTCTTGAATTTCGGTCTTGGCTTCTTCGGATGTTTCAGAGAGCTACTTTAGCTCGTTGTTTGATACTTACACCCAGATTTTTGCACGGATTTAAATCGGATAAGTTTCCAGGTCATCGTCTGTTCGTGTTTAACTTGTCAATAAAAATTGTTAAATTGATTTCAACTGTCAAAACTACAAAAAATACCCTAACGGAAGTGAGAAGTTTTGTTATGCTCTTATCTTCTTAAAAGAAATATTTATTACTTGTACACTGCACTTTAAATTTTAACTTTCATTCATTGAGTTTTAATTATTATTATTATTATTATTATTACTACTATTATTATTACTATATTATTATTACTATTATTATTATTATTAACATAAAGTTTTAATTTTTGAAGTAACTTATCTTGCAATCCATATCTTCAACTTATGGATCAAACTTAGCCGTAAATGTGAAATTCAGTTATTTAATAAAAGAAAATGGTACAAAATTCTACAAATTCCTTTTACTAATTGCAAAACTTCAATAGTTGATTGAATAGAATCAAAATAGGCAATTGATGCGAATTAATTGTAAAATGATAAAAGTTAAATACGAATAAATCAATATATAAATTAAATTTCGCTAATCGAAGTGAGCAAATTTCTTACTTAATTGAATCGAATTATTCCCGTATTGACGATGAAGCCAATTTGTCGGAAGCCTTGCAGAAATTCTATCAACATCCCAAGGCGCCGTAAACGTGTTATATAAAAAAAAAGACGCCCCAACACCACCTTTTAAACAGAAGGAGCTCTCACGTTCGAGATATTTGGATTTCTTTTCAGGGCACTACCATTCATTCCGTCTTCATTTGCTGCCACCTTGCTATATTTCATTGGTACAGCAAAGCCCATTTCAAGTTAAGCTGTGTTGTAACGCCTCTCGGCGTAGTAACTGCTTTCAAAGAGACTTTGGACGCGCGTGGTTCATTCTTCTCCTTCATTCTACCTTGTTTCTCTCAGTTCACTCTCACAGACGGAATTTAATCATCTTGCGTTCTCGCCTTTGACACAGCCTCATCTCCACTAGACGGAGGCTCGGCATCTGTTGTTCATCGACTTTCATCTTGCCGGATGTGGATCGTGTCTTAACTTTGCAGTAGTCTTTAAAATTGTATAGTTCTTTAAACCCCTTTAAATTAATAATATATAATATTATATATATATATATATATTATATATATATATATTATATATCTTACCCATGTATAAAAATTACAACAAAAAATACTTTTAAATCGCAAAAAGAAAACAAATAAGAATTTTAAATCGCAAAAAGAAAGCAAATAAGAATTTTAAGTCGTACCGTTCTTATTATGAATAGTGCAAACATACACGTATGTATGTATGTACTCGTATACACGAATTGACCTAGCTACTTTAGCTAAGTAAAATTTATTTTTCATTTCTATTGTAATCCACAACTAATTTTACGGTTCCAAAAAATTTAATTACCTGTCAATAAATTACACATTTTTAATTTTAATTATTAATGTAATTGGCGATAATCATGTCATTCAATTAAAATTAACTGTAACTACCGCATATATATATATATAATATATATATATATATATATATATGATGAATAAAACCACGAAGGAAAGGAAACACAAAATGGTGCTCAAGCGCTTTCGTCTAATGACATCCTCAGGCGCTTGAGCACCATTTTGTGTTTCCTTTCCTTCGTGGTTTTATTCATCATAAATATTTTTCACGTGTTACCTTCGTGAAATAATTTTCATATATATATATGTATTTTTTTCTATCATCAGTACCCATTAATAGATTAGTATATAATAATTAAAAAAAATGCCCTGGGTATCTTAAACAAAGAAACAAAATAAACAAAACCTTTTATTCTGAAAGACAATAAAACTTGCATAAAATTCTACAATATTTTTCAATATTCTTTTGTACAATTTAGATATCTGATATGACATTAATATATTCACAGTATTCTAATGTGAATATGCCGTTGGAAGCATGGAAGCTTTTTAGACACAATTAATGGGATTTAATTTATTTATTACATAAAAGAAGTGAAAATGGGAAAAAAATTATGACGATAAAGAAAAGGAATAAATTTACAAAAATAATATTTCATTATTTGGCTTAATTTTAAATAAAATAATCATTTGTATATTTCGTAGAAAATAAATGATGCTTAAAAAAAAAATGACATTAAAAGTATTTAATGAAATCAACATATTTTAGATTAATTATAAACTGGGCACTTAATTACTATAGTAATAACGGCAGTAGTAAACTTATACATCAGTAGGAGCTAATGAAGTACTACTTTAATGATTTGGAAAAAATACATTCAGTGATGAAGCCTGTCTTATATTTATGGGAATTGCATTCCATACATCTGCTCCTTTGAAAGAGAGTGTATTTACTGTAGTTTCCATTGTATAGTCTGGTTTGCATATAAAATCTCTGGGGGAATCTAGTGTTATAATGGTGATATATTTGAAGGGGGAGGGGGTTGATTGATCTTTGAATGGGTGATGTATGGTGATATTTATTTATAACTTTGAACATACTGACAGTAACATTCAATATCTATAAGTCATTTAGTTTTAAAATATTTAGCTCTTTAAACACTAGAAACGTGTGACTGTCTATTATTATTATTTTAGTGGGTTCGCAAACATTTTTTAGGAATGACTTTCAAAGGATGTTTTATATATTTCTTTGAGCTGAAAATAAGAATTTTAAACAAGGAATTCTCAAATCGATGCATTCCCACTGACACTGGAATTTTCCAATTGAAGTTCAATGGTTAATATATAGGAAATACCCCCGTCAAGCCCTTCCCCTTTTCTATTCAGGAAACTTTCTTTCACACCTGGAACTCTCTTGTCGAGTATTCACGTTGCAGACAACGATTCGGGATGGAATGATTTTAACTGTTTTAATTGTATTCCAACAAAAAGTAGTTTATGTATCATTAGAAGAACAATTTCTTGTATGTATGTATTTATGTATGTATGTATGTATGTATGTATGAATCTATCTCTCTATCTATCTATCTATCTATCTGTCCATCTCTCTCTCTCTCTCTCTCTCTCTCTCTCTCTCACACTCTCTCTCTCTCTCTCTCTCTCTCTCTCTCTCTCTCTCTCTCTCTGGAGTGAGTACGATAAGAGTAGGGCGATTGATATACTTTATCTCGACTTTCAGAAAGCCTTTGCTAAAGTACCTCGCGGCCGGCTAATGGCCAAAGTCGGCGCACTGGGTAATGGGTATCGATGGGGAAGTAGGTAGCTGGATTGGAAACTGACTGAAGAATAGGCGGCAGAGGGTTGTAATTAAAGGGGCTACCTCGGGTTCGGCCTCGGTCACTAGTGTGGTTCCTTAGGGTTCCGTTTTGTGGCCACTGTTGTTTATCATTTACATAAATGATATCGACGCTGGCATCGTCAGTAGGATCGCCAAATTCGCTGATGACACGAAGCTTGGGGCCAATGTTGGGACGCCCGAAGCGATCGAGCAACTGCGTGCGGACCTACGTAGGATATGAGAGTGGTCTGAAAAATGGCAAATGCCGTTTAACTTGGGTAAATGCAAGGTCATACACATTGGTTACGCCAATCCCAAGTCGGACTACTCCGTGTTGGGGAGTAATATCGAGGCCACTGATTTGGAAAAGGACTTGGGTGTGCTAATTAGCAGCGACCTTAAGTTCACCAAACAGTGCGTAGAGGTGGAAAAGAAAGCCCAGAAGCTGTTGGGTTATATTAGGAGGCAATTTCGATTTCGGAACAAAGAGATTGTGCTCTCTCTGTACAATTCTCTGGTTCGGCCGCACATGGAGTACGCTGTACAATTCTGGTCGCCCACCTTCAGGAAAGATCTACAGCTCTACAGAAGCTAAGGCTAACAAAGACCCTAAGATCCACTCTAAGGTTAGCCCGAGAGAAAGGAAAGAGTAGGGGTTAAGAGAAGAGAATAAGGAGTTAAGTAAGTAGCAACACCTATCACTCGTGGGTTAACATTCATTCAGAAAAAGAGAAAAAAGACTCACCCATCATCATCCGCCGGCCACTGCCGACAGGTCGGAAAAATAGTCGAAGAGGGGTGAAAGATGAAAAGAAGTAAAATAAGAACACTTACAAACCATGCAAACACAGTCTTAACTCACTGTCATACCATGCAAACTACAGACATGCAAGTAAAGAGAGTTACAGACATGCAAGTAAGGAGAGGGAAAAAAAAAGTAGGTAAAGTTAAACAAAAAGTGGGTTAGTTTACGCTACGAGCTACAACTACATACGTTCGTGTTAGTCTAATTTTTTTTTTATAATAATTTTTTTGCTGGCATATCACACGCTGGCATGTCACAAGCTGGCATTAGACGTCAACAGACTCATCCGATTACGACCCCCAGAGCTCCTGTTGCCAATTGTTTTTTTATTTTAAACAACGTTAATATTTTTAAAATGTCTATCTAGACGGTTTTTAAACACATTAACGCTGGTAGAGTTCACGACGGGCGCGGGAAGATTATTCCATTTATCAGTTACTTTACTGTAAACGTAAAGAAGTTTTTAGCGATATTAGTAATGAAACGTCTGCCAGGCAACTTAAATCCGTTATTACGAGTATTGCTATTATCGAAAGTGAGCAGTTTGTCAAAATTTATGTTATCGATGTTATTAAGATTTTGAAAACTTCAATAAGCTCCCCATTAATCTCCTAGTTTCGAGTGAATGCAAGTCTAACTCTTAATCCTATCTTCATAAGGCTTGTTGCTCAATGACGGAATTATTTTCGTGGCACGACGCTGAACCCTTTCTAACCTATCAATATCCTCACGCGAATACGGGCACCAAAACTGAACGGCATATTCTAAATGAGGCCTGACTAGGGACTTGTAAAGGGGCAATATAATATCCTTCGATTTAAATTCGAAATTACGCGCTATGAAGCCTAACATCCTATTAGCCTTTGCGCAAGACTCCAGGCACTGGTTCCTAACTTTTAAATTTAGATACCGTACGCCTAAATCTACTTCCTCGTCAACGCTCGCTAACTCTCTATCATCCATCGTGTACGTGTAATTATTGTTACGAGAACCTATATGCAAAACTTTACATCCGTCTACGTTAAATTGCATCTGCCACTTATCCGTCCACTCCATAATCCTATTTACATCGTCTTGGATCCTATTTCTATCGTCCTCGTTAACAACCTTACCGCCTATTTTAGTATCGTCCGCGAATTTTGACACGTTACTAGTCAATCCTACATCTATGTCGTTAATGTAAATAAAACGGATATTGACAAGATGGAGCGAGTTCAGGCGAGGGCCACAAAGTTAATCCCTTCCGTTAGGCATATGGGCTACAATCGACGCTTACACGCCCTGAATTTGTTTTCGCTGGAAACTCGGAGGCTGCGCGGTCAACTCATCGAGGTTTTCAATCTCTTACACGGGTTCGACGATGTCGATTTTAGAAGCATGTTTAGTTTAAATGACAACTCAACTCGCAACAATGGTTGGAAGTTGGATTTGAAACGGTTTAGCACTAGTGTGTGTGAGAATTACTTTACCTATAAGATCTGTGACACGTGAACAGGCTACCTTCAGAAGTTGTGAACAGGTCCTCTGTGGATAAGTTCAAGAAAAAGTTAGACTGAATGTTACACACTATTTCAGGATGTGTGTTACTCTCTTCTAAGGTGGAGGTTCGAAAAAGTAGCTGTGACAATGTGTAGAATTTTTCCCTGGCACCCGCTGCCATTGGTACCTCCTTGGTATGGGCCGCAAGGCCTTTTGAGGTACTTCTATATATATATATGGGATGAATTTCACAATTGAAAACGTGAAATTAATAAATGAATTCCTGACGAGTTGTACTGTTGAATACACAAAAGACCTTGAAATCAGTTTTCTTTTTTCCTTGTGGGTTTGTATTATATATACACACAGATATATATATATATATATATATATATATATATATATAACCTGATTATTCAAGCTATTCATCAGTCCTGCCGTATGTCTTCTAAGCTATGGAATTCATGGTATGAAAACGTCTGTCTGTAACTCTACTTAACTTCGCCATTATTGTATTATTTCTCATCAATTGTACTGTACATATACATGGTGTCCATAAATGTTTACCCTGAACACAGTATGCTCTTATGTTTTAATGACGAATCTTACATCCGTTTTCTTTTTAGAGGTGATCTCGTACACGCATAGAGTTTCTGTGCTGGTGTGTTTCGTCTACCGCATTCGCCGCTAGGAGCGCTGTAGTAGCTGCTCAGTTAAGATGGCGTCTGTGACAGAGAAGGCACAATGTGTTGTGTGGTTTGCAGAAACAAAATCTCCTGTCAGTGTTCAGCGAAGGTTCAGAA
>JAJOZX010009629.1:10000-12500 GCA_023014485.1 Bathynomus jamesi | reverse complement strand
TTTTAATCAAAAGGCATTCTATTTGTCCGGGCCTGCAGATGAATGTGATTTCATTTGTCCTATAGCTTTTGCTATATCTTCTGCGGTAAATTCAAAATCAGTTACACATTCTCCATTTAATTCCTCTTTAGAAAAAGTATTTCTGTCCTATTTAGGGTACTGAAAGCCGATTCATAATAAGCTCTCAATATTTCAGATATTTCCTTTAGATCATTGGTTAGCTCATTATTTTCTTTCCTTAAAGGTGCGATAGTGGTCCGCGTTTTTGTTTTTCTTTTCAAGAAGCTAAAGAAGGATTTTGGGCTATCTTTTATCGTTTTCACCATATCTTCCTCTTCTCTCTCTAAATGACCTTTAATTAGAGCTTGTATTTCCCTGTTTATACTTTCCAATTTTACTTCTATCATGTTTTTTGGTGTTGTTAGCTGTGAAGTTAATTAACTTCGTGGCTCCTCTCCTTCTCTTGTGGAATAGGGTTCGCTTCTGCCTCTCGAAATAGCTCCTCTTTCCCTTTGGTTGTACTTTCGGAATATATTTTTCTAAGATCTCCAGCGTCTTTTCTTTCAAGGTTACTAGCATTTCTTCGGTTGTTTTATCCTCTAAGACTGTTTTCCACTCTATTTCTTCCATACGGGATCTGATTTCTTCCCAATTTATAGTCTTCGAGTTTAGATTAAAAATCTCAAATTTGCTTCTTTCAGCGCCATATTAGTGAATACCTCGATAATGTTGCAATCCGAAATATTTGTTGATGTTATTTTTATATCTACAGATCTACAGAACTACAGAAGCTAAGGCTAACAAAGACCCTAAGATCCACTCTAAGGTTAGCCCGAGAGAAAGGAAAGAGTAGCGGGTTAAGAGAAGAGAAGAGAATAAGGGGTTAAGTAAGAGCAACACCTATCACTCATGGGTTAACATTCATTCAGAAAAAGAGGAAAAGTGTCTCACCATCATCATCCGCCGGCCACTGCCGACAAGTCAGAAAAATAGTCGGAGAGAATAGGAGAGGGGTGAAAGATGAAAAGAAGTAAAATAAGAACGCTTACAAACCATGCAAACACAGTCTTAACTCACTGTCATACCATGCAAACTACAAACATGCAAGAAGAGAGTTAGACATGCAAGGTAAGGAAAAAAAAAAAAAAGTAGGTAAAGTTAAACAAAAAAGTGGGTTAGTTTACGCTATGAGCTACATCTACATTCGTGTTAGTCTAATTTTTTTTTTTTTTTTTTTTTTTTTATTGCTGGCATCACACGCTGGCATGTCACAAGCTGGCATTCATCGTCAACAGACTCATCCTCGAGCACCACCACCAGAGCTCCTGTTGTTAACTTTCTTTTTTAACTCTAAACAACGTTAATATTTTAAATGTCTGTCAAGACGGTTCTTAAACACATTAACGCTGGTAGAATGAACGACTGACGCGGGAAGATTATTCCATTTATCAATTACTTTAAACGTAAAGAAGTTTTTAGCGATATTAGTAATGAAACGTCTGCCACGCAACTTGAATCCGTTATTGCGAGTATTACTATTATCGGAAGTGAACAATTTGTCAAAATTTACGTTATCGATGTTATTAACGATTTTGAAAACTTCAATAAGCTCCCCCCTTAATCTCCTAGTTTCGAGTGAATACAAGTCTAACACTTTAATCCTATCTTCATAAGGCTTATTGCGCAATGCCGGAATAAGTTTCGTGGCACGACGCTGAACCCTTTCTAACCTATCAATATCATTGATTAAGTTGGTGTTATTCGTGAATACCAGATTTTTGTTTCTGGTGTTATCTGTTATCTCCTTGTTAATATAAATTCATTTGTTAGAGCTATCAATATTTTTGCTTGCTCCTGGTCTTCTCTTGTTCCCTCCTTGTCCTGGTGTATATACACATTTCTTCACATTCTTTTGTGAAATTAAAATAACCGCAGAGTATTATATTCAGGGATGAGGTGTTTAAGGACTTCATTAGGTTTCTGATATCGGCAATGGCTTCAGAGAATTTTGCAGTTGGAGTGTTCGGATGTCTATAGATGACTATTGTATCACGTTAATTTTTTTAAATTTTTACTGCTAAGAGTTCCACGTAGCTGTTTGATTACTTATTATTGTCTCTGTCATATGACTAGCTCTCACATATGGATATAGCACAGCCACCTTTCGTCTTTGTTCTGTCAGCTCGTAGTGTGTTTCAACCATCAATTTTTGTTTCTTTATTATCTATGCAGTATTCGCAATTTTCACAATCTTCTTGGCAGTCTTTAAGATGTGTTTGATAGGCATGCGATGTCAGTCTCGTTTCTTCCATAAATCCTTTCAGGTTTGTTTGTTTGTTTATATGAAACTTTGTTTATCGTGTGGTTCGGTCTTAGCCCTCGAATATTTGCTAGGACTATATTAATGTTTCTTTTTTTGCGTTGTTCTTCAAGTATTCCAAGTTCAGTTCCTTCAGTGTCGTGGTGTTTAGCATTCCTATGGTCTCCAAGAAAGCTCCGT
>JAJOZX010009629.1:0-7500 GCA_023014485.1 Bathynomus jamesi | reverse complement strand
AAGTAAAAAACGCCATTACCCCCATTACCCCCACCCCTCTCCCCATTACCCTCACCCCCACTCCCCCAATTACCCCACCCCCTCGCGACCATTGTACAACTTGGCCCTCCGGGCGGGTAGCAGTATATGTCACAGTATATGTAGCTAAGCGACAAAAGTAAAAAAACGCCATTACCCCATTACCCCCTCTCCCCCATTATCCCCCACCCCCACTCCCCCATTACCCCCACCACAAAAGTAAAAACGCCATTACCCCTATTACCCCCCTCTCCCCCATTACACCCTACCCCCACCCCCACTCCCTCATTACCCCCACACACAAAAGTAAAAAACGCCATTACGCCCATTGCACCCCTCTCCCCCATTAACCCCCACCCCCTCCCCACTACCCCCGGGCGGGTAGCCTGTGCACGGTTCCGAAGAAAGCGGACAGACACACAGACACACAGGACACAGACACATTTTAGCTCAATAGTATATAGGATAAGTGTTATACAGAGTGAGTCAAAAGTCTGGAAACATAGGAACTATGCTTTTCAATGCAAATATATATGGATATTTGCATTGAAAAGCATAGTTTCTATGTTTCCAGACTTTCGACTCACTCTATATATATATATATATATATATATATATATATATATATAATATATATATATATATATATATACACAGTAAACTCTGTAGAATCCGGCACCCTTTGTGATTTGCATGTGCCGGATTTTAAAATATGCCGTGTTTTCGAGAGGTCAGTCATTTTATAATAATAATAAAGTACAGGGTAAACAAAAAATGAGCATAAACTTACTGTTTTATTAATCCAAAGATGGTAGTTATAAGAGCCAATGTGCCAGTAATGTGTTATAGAACATTATTGTCAATTAAACGTAATTAACGAGCTTTACTTATTTGAAAATTGTATTCTAAACTTAGTCTAAAAGCATTGTTGTTGCTACGTCGACAGAATGGGACCAGAAATAGCAACACCTTCTGACCTTTTTAAAGCAAACCATTCATATAAAACTTTATAAAGTTGATCTAATTTACGTTTATGCAATGATTTCCACTCACAAATGGATTTATTAGTCTCTGAAGCAGCGTCACTTGTTGTTATTTTCATTTACGATTTTAAAATTAGTGATTTCAAAATGTGCCGGATTTTGGAGTATGCCGGATTTTGAAGTATGCCGGATTTTGAAGTGCCGATTTTTCAAGAGTCTACTGATATATATATATATTATAATATATATATATAATATATATATATGGAGACTCGAAACGTCGGCTGAAACGTTGTAACTCAAATAGTTGTATAAAAAACGACTATTAAAATAATAATGTTTTTATACAGTATATTAATAGGAGACTGAACACGGGAATAAACTTTATTTGTAAATTCGAACAGAATAAAAGTTTAAAAGAGACAACGAGTACAACTCAACGTGAAATAACCCCCAAAATACTCGATCCAGCGTAAAATTCAGAAAACCTTTCATATCTTGCCTTTGCTTTATTCCATAGTTACGATTTCTATTTCTCCACTCTATTCTTTCTGATGTAGTTTGTAGTTTCCCCGTCATTATTATTGTAAGTACCATTCAGTTTTATCAATTATTATTATTATTGTTATTATTATTATTATTATTATTATTATTATTATTTCTAGGCAAAATGTCGTTGTTTTCTTTACATAATTTCGATTTTAACTCTTTGATTTTCATTTTCCTTCAACTGCTGTAATTTTATTCTTTGTTTTCTGTCCGGAATTTTATCTTTTTATTATTTAACAACCAATTGCATTTCGATTTCTTCTACGTTCGTATTTCCTCCCACGCTCGCTCTTCCATATCTTATTATAGGTACAGAGGGATGACAAGTAAATAGACACTACGATTTGTAGTCTCAAGAACATGGCAAAGCTTATCATTGGAATGCCAGAATGTGTGTGTCAGCCTTATACAATGCAAAGGGGAAAGCAACACGATTCTTAATATATTCATTCAATAAATGTGTTTTTTTATGCCAGAAGGAGAGGCCAATGGCGAATGCTCACAAAAACAGCCCTTCCCTCATAGAAGAAGAAAAGAGTCAAAATCAAGATCTAAAGCTTACGAGATACTTGGACACTCTGGGTTTGAAAGATTTGAGGTCATAGATAAGGGGAAATATGGATCGAGGAAGATTGTTCCCGAGTTGATTGGTTGAGTAGATGAAAGATTGAAAATACCGATTAACCTTTGCGTTAGAGAGTTGGACAGAAAAGGAATGAGAATGTGTCGAAAGTCTGGTACTGAGTGTTCTCCTTAAAGGAGGAGGCATGCAGTTAGAAAGTTCAGAAGAACGATGTCCATTATAATAGCAATAGTAAAGAGAGTGAGGCAACATTGCGGCGAAGAGAGAGGGATTGAAAGTAGTCAGTAAGAGGTGAGGTATTGATGAGACGAAAAGCCTTTGATTCCACCCGGTCAAGTAGAACTGCGTGGGTTGAGCCACACCACACATGAGAAGCGTACTCCATACAGGGGCGGACAAGACCCCGTACAGAGACAGCAACTGAGCGGGAGTGAAAAAACTGCAGGGCCGATACAGCACACCTAACCTCTTAGAAGCTGTTTTGGAAAGAGAGTATATGTGATCTTTCCAGCAAAGATCACGAGAAAAGAAAACTCCAACAATGTTAAGAGAAGAGGAAGGATTGAGATGTGTACTGGTGAAGTTAAGGGGATAGTTGTGTGGAAGACTGTGACGAGTAGACGGATGAAGAAGCTGAGTTTTTGAAGCATTGAAAGCCACAAGGTTTTCTCTGCCCCAATCAGAGGTAGTAGAAAGATCAGAGGTCGTCCTACGCGAATCATGGAGTGACCGTTGAGAGGAACGCTTTGCGAAGCGGGTGAAGTGAAGAGTGGAATCATCGGCATAGTAGTGGAGAAGACAGGAAGTACGATTTAATAGGTCATTGATAAATAAAAGGAAAAGAGTAGGTGACAGGACAGAGCCCTGTGGAACCATCTACAACCGCAGCTATAGATCGTCCAAAAAGGAAATGGGAGATAAAAGCACAGATAATAAGGATAGAAAACGAAGGAGGGCAGTTTAGAAATTAAGGATTTGTGCCAGACTCTATCAAAAGCTTTTGATATGTCTAGCACAAAAGCAAAGGGTTCACCGAAATCCCGAAAGGAGGATGATCATAAGTCAGAGAGATATGCAAGAAGATCGCTATTAGAACGTACCTTTCGGAATCCATACTGACGATTTGAAAGAAGATAGTGAGGACGAGAGGTGTTTAACCTGTTAACGACTGAAGTTTTTGTAGGGTTAAGTTATGATTGCGTGTATGGGAAACGGTACATATTCGACCTAGTGGTCCAAAAGAGGTTAAGAATCTTCCTATTAAGGATACATTAAAAAACTTTAGAAAGGTAAGATATCAAAGCAATTAGACGATAGTTGGAGGGTTCAGAAAGGTTACCCTTTCTTTGGGATAAGACGAATAAAAGCGACCTTCCAGGAGGAAGGAAAAGTACCAGATGAAAGACAAAGACAAAGGCGAAAGGGTTTGCCTGGGCAGGGTGTTAGCACAGAAACAGTTCTTGAAAACAACAGGAGGAAGCCCATCAGGACCGTACGCCTTCTTAGAGTTGAACCCAGATAGGGCAGAATAAGCATCTTTGGAAGAGATTCGAATTTCGAACGTAATTAAGCCAGAAGGAGGCGGAGATGCAGGAATAGCACCGGAATCGTCGTTATAATGATTAGAAATGATTAAATTTTTACAAAGTCTTAATTGTGGAAAATTTACAATCTTTTCTATACACACGTTTGAGCTCTATTTCTTGGCACCGATGGGCCTATTTCCTCAGCCTCGTCGCTGTGTCCTGTGTCCTTCTCCTGTCTTGCGCTTAAGCATTTTTATAGACTCAACTCAAAATGGGGAGCATGGTACTTAAAAGGGGGACGGGAATATTTAATACATAAACAGACGCTTAAGAAAGAAAATGTGTATCAATAATTATTTGAGTTCATAATAATTTTGGGAGTTTTTTTACTGAATTGTTATTATATATATATATATATATATATATATATATATATATATATATATACACACACACAGAGGTGTACTTAGCATTTTGCCGCCCCTAGGCAGGAAAATTGTCACCAGAGTGGCTTATAGTTATAGTTCTGCCATTTGATATCGCTAGTTTGCTATTAGAGACTGCTGTTCTTTTTTATTTTAAAACTTATTTTTGAATGCATTTAATTTATTAGTGCTTATAGCTTATTTATTTTCTATTTTTTTTGTTTTCTTTGCCCTATTTAGGTTGAAGTACGACAAAATTTGCCGCCCCTCAAAATTTGCTACCCATACGCAGGTGCCTCCTTTGCTTATAAGTAAATCCGCCTATGTATATATGTATATATTATTTTTTAGGAATCATATTGTGTATAGAATCTGAAAAAGGTTTCTCATTGAGATAATCACAATAATAGATGTATTCGGTTGTGTCCATCTATTGTAAACTGAGCTATATATATCTTCCTTCTGAAGCAATATGAAGCGCTTTCCTCCACGACTGGATAGAGTAACAATGAAATTTGGAATTACATTTGCATTTATATTCTTCAATTAAAGTTTCGAAAGGCTCTGACCTAACACACACACACACACATATATATATATATATTTCACGAATAATGATGGGATTTATTATTGTCTTTGTTATTTGTTATTGCCGGTTCTTTGTCTGCGCCTAAAAGACTATGAAGGATACAGACACAACACTTTCAAAGATTTAAATTCACATCGTTGTCCAGTTCCCATGCGAACCAATATAAACGTTTTGAAAGAAGCCACTTATTTTAAAGCGTATTTTAAAGCATAATGCATATTATTATTATTATTATTATTATTATTATTATTATTATTATTATTATAATCAGCCAGTGCTGTTAAATGAAATACAATACTTTCTCTGTGTGTCCAGTGCTTCTTGAAATAGACTTCTAAATAAAGGTTTCAAAAAACACATTATCGTAGCCATAGTAACTGAACGTCGTTGTTGAACTTAAATCTATGAAGCTTCTCTATGCGTATATGAAGGAAAAAATTTGTGTAATCGTACGTTATACATATATATTAGATTAAAACGCATTCACGAGCGTACTGCTTTATGTCAACGAAAATTAATAGTATTCGGGTGGGGGGCTTTTAAACATATGCGAAGCCGAGGTGGCTCAAACCTGCGTTGCTTCTGTGCGATGACAGAACCCTAATCATTGTATCATCCTAAGATCAGAAATAAGCTCTCCTTCAAAAGAATATAAATTTTAACCATTTGTTGATTAAAGTCCATTTTACCAATTTTATTCTGGCTACGTCGGACGATTTTACTCAATATTAATACACACCCACATGCAAGTATTGGTTAATCGTGTTTCAACTTGACCGCGAAACCATATTTTCACATGTCACGTGAGGGAAGCTATTTTCTGCGCGCCCGCGCGCTATCTATCGCAAATTGATGCAGTTGAGGTAAATATTTAACTGATCTTAGTTTGCAAAGGTTAACGGATATTAATAATATTCAAGCTTTTTTAACCTCTTGTAGACCACTGGGTCAAATATGTACCGTTCCCAAAACACGCACTTATAACTTAACCCTACGAAAACTTTGGTCGTTAAGGGGTTAAGGTCCACGAGATTTGCGCATACGATATGTTGGTGTTTCTAGAATGTTTCTTTAAGCGAAGTGAAGATACTCAGGTCGGGGGTTCGAATCTTGATAATACTGGTAATAATAATACAGGACTTAGAGCAATAAGCCGCATAAGTTAGCCTGAGCATTGTGCCAGTTTTCTGGCCTTCATTAATAAATATTACTTTTCCCACGCGTGAATTTGTTTGTTTTGACATTTAGTTTCGAGCGAATGTCATTTTGACGTAGAAACACGTAATAATTTTACTGATAATTTGAAATATTTTTAGAGGCTCTACGAATCATTTTTACCCTTTTAAAAACATTTTCTTTCTTCAATTTCGTTCGGGTGATAATACACGGTGGGAGGGGGGGTGTCGGAGGGAGATTTTTTTATTTTAGTTAAATAATTAGACAACATTTTGTACAAAAAAAAATTCACTTTTCTACGTGAAGGTCAAAATATGATAATAAAAACCCACTCTAATAGACAGAGTGTATTTCCACAACAGTTTCGTTTTTCGTTTTTCTGTATCCACCCGAAGAGGATGCCAGTGGACATCGAAAGTGTTGTGGAAATAAACTCTGTCTATTAGAGTGGGTTTTTATTATCACAACATTTTGTACTTCATTACGTTCAAAATTTATAAATTTAATAATAAAAAGATACACTTTTACTGTTGAACAAACAAGATATATTAAGTTGAATTAATTTAGAGAGTACCAGAGAAAAATTAGCTAATACCTCACGACATAAATCTTACTTCCGACCCGAATTTGCATCATGGCCATTATTTTATTAGTCCAGTTAAATGGTCGACGTTTATGATAAGTTATCTAGTTTGTGTGTGTGTGTGTGTGTGTGTGTGTAGGCAATTAGGAATAAGTGAGGTCGAGTGGTTGAGAACTCGCAGATGTAATGGGGTAATTTTTTGTGAGGTACCACATTTGGTAACTCAGAACATTAAAACTTTATATAAAAACCTAGAATCACTATTTTGTCAGAAAAAAGATGTGTTACTCTTAATTAGGTTATACAGGTGACGTTAGGTTAGTTAAAGTTAGTTCAAATTAGCTAGTACCTCACTATTTAGAGACTTAACAAAAACCCTCCTTCGAGTAATTGCGTCGGGAGCAGCCAATTACCCACCTCTCGGTACAATGACATTAACACAGGTAGGGTAACTTAAGTAAAATTAGTTAGTTTTTTAGATATATGCATTTTAAAAAGTCGGTACCTCAGTTATGTGTGTGTGTGTGTGTGTGTGTGTGTGTGTGTGTGTATGTGTGTGTGCGTAAATACTATGAGTGAATGTTGTGTACGCTTGATCATGTAAATACATGGTTTTTTAGTATGGACGAAATTAAGTGACATTTCTTAGTAAATGAATAGAACCAATTTTACTTTAAACTGCGCCTTAAATATTCGTTATTTACTTCCTGTTTCTTGAATGGCTTCTGTTTTTCAATTTCACTATTATATAAAGATAATTTTAGTAGTTTCAATCGCACTATCTGTGTATATAATTATATATATATGTGTGTGTGTGTGTATATATATATTATATTATATATATATATATTATATATATATATATATATATATATATATATATGCTCGTTGCCCACGTCGAGCTAACATCATGAAAAAGAAAAACCTATAGTGTTTGTCATTTACCATTACTTATTCGGACTGTAGTGGATTTAATTTTCTCAGAAGAGTTCCTTGTTCCATGCACGGTCTGTGTGTATCATGAAAAAACCTCAGGGGACCATTCTGAGTTCAATCCCATATATATAT